>CM054133.1:23651120-23916120 GCA_028751855.1 Ambrosia trifida | reverse complement strand
ACTCTGAATTACCACAACGATCAGCTAGAATAACCGTCACTTGAATCGATTTGGAATATACCGATTTCACCGCGAACCAATGCGAACCACCATGCACCATCACCCAATCTGAACGTAGCCACCATCATGGTCATCGTCTTTGCCATGATGTCGGACTCCTGAGCTCTCTCTTTTTGCCCTATTGGTAACCGACGGCAACCCAAGACACTTTTAAGTTTAGGGTTTAATCATAATACATGCATACATATAACTTCCATAGTTACACTTAGCCCCCTAGACTCTAATAGGATGATAACTTGTTCCCAAAGTTATTAAATCCTATTTATCAATAATAATATCCGGGCCCCTCTAATTTAACGTCCACTCGTCAAACCCGATTGGACTATTAACTGATTACTTTCGGGATGTTACAGAAGCTACTCAGTGAAGAAAAAACACCATTTAGGGATGCAGCAATAGAGCAACTCCAGACCCAAGCAACTTTTGATAATCTCATCTGTCAGACACTAAGCAACACAGAGAAATGCATCATGGGGAATATGGCAGCAAAACAGAAGGCTAGGGACAACATCTTGGGTGGCAAATGATGGATGGGTTGGGGTGGTTTTTGTGGTGGTGGTTTGAGTTTGCAAATACTTTTTTTTTATTATGGTGGTGGTTGGGTGATGGTTTGTTGTGGTTGTTTTTTTTATGGTGGTTTGTGATGGTGGTGCTGTATGGGGTTGTTATGTAAGTTTTTTTTATGAATTGAATGATATAGACGTGCTATATAACTACTTTAGACGCATTTGTACTAATTGTCTAACGCAAATTGTATATATTCAAACGCACTTACTAAAACATCGACAAAACAACTGTGTATCACAAACAAACTTTAAACGCACGTTAAAATGATCAGACGTACATGTATAAAAAATTAATATACACTAATCCTGATCATCATAATCTTCTACTTCAACATCTTCATTATCTTCAAACTCATCTTCAACATTCTGATCCTCTTGTTCAACCTGTGGCTGAGTTGAACCACCATCCCTCTGATGTTTACGTCAATCGTGGCCTTTCTCTCCGCATATCTTACAAGTTCTCTTCCTTTTACCCACTTGACTAACTTGTTTTTCCTTGCTGGACTTGATACGCTTCTGTTTACCACGACCTTTTTTTCTTGATCTCAATAGGTAGTCGAATAATGGGTTCGGCCTCAGATGGTTTCTCATAACCTACAAGAGAAGCATTTCTGTCATACTTCTTCTGGCTAGTCTCTTAAACCTGCCCTCATCAACCTTCTTAACTGTGATACCCCGCATTTTCAGGTTAACACTTTTACTGAACTCTAGTTAACTTACATATTCATACGTGGTTAAATACTTAACTAAGGTTAGTTAAGAAGGCCTAACATATGTTAGATGATATTAGCATATGTTATAAGTAGGAAAATCCTTGTTTAGACACACACACACACGAGTCCTGTATCCCGAACATTGGAGATTTATCTGGCAAATATAATAATGGGTACAATTGAATTATGATGAACGTGAAGTTACATGTTTATGTGGATTACATGCTTATGTTAATTACCGCTTGACTGAAAGCTAATATGTAAACCATGCAAATTACGTGCACCTTATGATTAATATGTTATGAGATGATAAAAACAATGGTTTTTATGCAAGATAGGGTGATTAATATTATTAGGTCCAGTATTAGGCTAAAACATGATTAACGGGTCCAATTAGTGGACTAAAAGGGCCCTAAAACCTAATTTCTTGGGCAACAAGCCAAACCTTCTTATAATTAGGAAACAAAAAAAAAAATATAAACCCTAACCCTACCCCTTTGTTGCGCCGCAAACAAACCCCCCACCCTCTCTCTCTCTCTCTCTCTCTTTCTCAGTCTTCAACAAACATCAATCTTGATCATCTCTTCAAGCTAGTTGGGTGTAATCTCTAGGCTTTGAGGACTTTTGCATTGAAAGGTATAATTTTTACATGTTTTATGATAATTAATAATGCTTGAAAAGTTTAAAAATCATAGAGCATGCATACATATAAAATCGCATAACATGTGTTAGTAGGAGTTCTTGAATGTTCATTGTGATTTGATGATGATGATGATGATTGTTGTTAGTAATCATAATTAGGGTTTTTGTATGATAATATATGTGTTTGATCATGATAATATGGATTATGCATGTGTTAGAGATTTTTATGCATAATTAGGGTTTATGAATAACTTGGGATGCAAGTTTCAGTTTCTAGCAGATTCATTAGGGTGTTTTGTAGGGTCTGTATTGTGATGTTAAATTGATTGTTTTGATTATTTCTTTGCATGATTGTATTATACATGATCTTATCTTTCCATAATGGGCAAAACCATCAGATTTGGACATCGTTTGAGTAGTTTTTGGAATTTTATTTGATTAAAGGTTATATAAGATTTTCGTAGTTATAAATTGGGTCAACTTTAAATGGTCATAACTCGAGTTTTACAAAGAGTTAAGTTATAAAATTTGGACAGTAGGTCAACATTGGAAAAACTTAGCTTTTCCAAGTGGATTCACCTCGTTTGGGTGAATACACAAGTATTGGGAAGTTTTCTACTAAACTGACCTGCTGTGGAAATTTTATGGACATAGCTGTATTGTACGAATTTTAATAATTTTTGTGTTTGGTTTTGAGACAAAATAAAAATGTGGGTTATCAAATGAGTCCCAATGAATATTCAAGTAAACATTTTGGAGTTTAATTCGTTCGTTAAGTATTTTAAATAATTCATTTTTCAAAGCGTACAATCTGCCCTAAAAACGCAGATTGTGTAAGGGATGTTTACGTGACTATTTGGAGTCTTATATGGTATGTATTTGACATGAACTTGTATGAATATTTGGAGTCTTATATGGTATGTATTTGACATGAACTTGTATGAATACTTATATCAGATGTGTATGAGGTATAAAACTGATAATAATCAATATGATCACCAACAGGATACGTAGGACTTACTTGTGCATGTAGAGTCATTAGGTGTCACTACACGGTTTGAAATTTAGAAGTCTTGGAGAAACGAGTTGCATGGTGTGTTGGTTATGCACATATACTCACCTAGTGACATTTGTAATAGGGAGTCGATAGCTCATTACCGTTTGAGGGATTTGGATTATTCACGTGCAACCTAAGGTGAGTTTCACTACTTTTACATCTCGGGTTTTGAGATGCTTTGAATCTTTGTGTGGGTCGGGTTTTGACTCCTTGTGTGGTTCGGATTTACGATTCCTTGTGTGGATCGGGTTTTGATCAGTTTAAAACTTATTGGTCCTTTGTGAACTAAACACTCTATCACTTGAAAAGTTCTTGCACATTATTGGGTTAATCGCTGGAGGCGAGCGGGGTATTAGTTGATAGCGCTATTAGGTTGTGCAGCAACCTCATGCCTGAGGTGCTTGGGTCACGGGCATGAACTTCTGACCTTATTTGAGAACTAGCGTTGATAGACACTAGTTATCGAGGCAAATTATTATACTACTGAAGGTGTCCCAATAATACTGTTTAGTTGCAATGAGTGGGCTAGCTACCCCTATGTGACATTCGTAGCCCTTACACTTTGAAACTTTGGCAAGTTAAGTCCTTGTAAATTTATTATGTTTAGCATGTTGGTTCTTATTTTTCTTTGAAACTTGATTATTATGAAATCATGTTTTATACTCACGCTTAAGTCCAAAATTCAAAATTTATGCTTGAAACGATATTTCTAAACATATTTAGTTGAAAAATAGTGAGAAATAAATTTAGAGTATAAAAATTATGATTTTAGTCACAACGCACGATGTCGCGCAATCTACGCGCCTATACTATGAAAATTCGCCATTTTTACACTAGATAGCACCTAATATTAGGCTTGTATAATACTATTTTTGAGTCAAAAATATTATTTTTTTGGTGTGTCGGGTATTTAAACTGTTAAAGGTCTGTATAGCGTTAACTAGTAGTATACCCGCTAATTTACACCTAATACCCACTTAGTAATATATTATTATTATTAAAATGAATCATCTAACCTAAGTGTGCATGTGTGTCGAGTGTGGGGGCTGCCACATAAGTCTATATGATGACTCATGATGCATGTGTTATGATTATAAGTAACCTACACACTCAACCATTCATATTCCATCACCACTTCAACACACAACCCATTCCTCTTCCTCTCTCTCTCTCTCTCTCTCTAACATCCGCCACCCTCTCCCTCTCTCTCTATAATTATGTTTCCAACTCAAAACCACTAGTAATTCAACCATAATTTTACTAAAAACACTCAAGAAAGCTTAGAGAATTGAAGATTTGAACAAGATTTCTTAAAGGTTTTCAAAGTTTTTCTTAAAGGTAAAAATCCCAACTTTGTTCATCTCATTTTAACCTTTCTCATCTCTAACTTGGATGATTCACACAACTAAACTTATAAACATATGGTTTTTATAAAAATTAAAGAGAGATTGGATGTATATGTGTGTGTGTGTGTGTGTGTTTATGTTAAAGTTTTAACTCTAGATCTATCATTTCATGTAAGATCTAATCCATGATTAACAAGATCCAAGTTACTAAACATGATTTTTAGAAGGTAAAATGATTGGATTTTGATTTATAAGAAAATGGATAATTTTTAGACCTAAAAATGCCTAAATTATGAGCTTTAATGGGAGATTTTTGAGAGAAAATATGAGGTCTGACTGTTCATACTAAAAATCACCTAAAATACCATCAAATAACTTATTTTGACCAAAAACTTTGAGTATTGGTTCAAAAGCTAGATTTTGGCGAAGTCCGGTACAAAACTATGTAGTAAAAAGGCGAAAAAACGGCCTAATTTATATAAATTTCAAATCTGATTTAAAACAGGTCTTAAAAGTGTATTTTTGAAATAAAAACATATAATTAAAGGCATGTTTAAAATACTACATGTTTTTACAAGTCACACGAATTGGAATTTTGAGAAATTGCCAAAGTATCGCCTAAAACAACAAGTTGTGTAACTAGGTGTCTTGCTACCTTAACACCTTAGACTTTTAAGACATATCCTTCATTAGCATTTTATATATATATATAGGTTGAGTTCTTCGGAATTCTTAAGCCATTACGACGAACTTTCTCGGAATTTACACTTAGCGAAACTGTGAGTATATCTTTTCCCTTTTTCATGTTTTACACTTTGGGGGTGACTCATGTACGCTTGTTACTACACTCACTTAATCATGCTTTAGTCTATATTCACAATCGTAATTCTTGTATGTGTTTTACTTGTTGATCAGTGATAGTGTGTACTTATGACCTTAATCATTAACCCGGTGTTGGCCTAGCATAGCAATAAATAGTACTTGACTATTGTTATGTGTAAACTACTTGCTTTGTCGCATACTATATATAATCATACTATTGGGCGACTACTATACATTTATACTAGATATCCCATTATTCTTGGATATCATTTCTACTCTAAAGGTTTGATTTTGGGTGACATTTGTACATAACTTGAACACTAAATTGTATACACAGTATAACACGTGAATTGCAAAACTCTTTTCCTACTATATTTATTCAAACAGGGTATGCTCACCAATACATATTTTTGTATTGACATATACTATTTTCGTACATGTTTCAGGTTATTTTGAGACGCTTCTTTTAGGCTTTTGGATTTATAATTAAGCTTTGACTTCATTGTATTTTAGTTAGACTTGATGCTTTAGAATCATCGTATTTCATTTCAATGTAATAAACTATTTGATCAATGTATTCAAATTTACACTTTTAGTTCATGAGCTATTGAACAATCGTCACTACGTGACACCTCGATGTTTCCGCCATCGGTTGGGGTGTTACACCCTGACACGCTTAAACTGATAACACGTGAACATTTTGGTCTGGAGGACCTGCGCTTTTACTTGGTTACGTGGTTTTGGAAACCAGCGCATTTACTTACTCACCTTCTTTACCTTGTGAACTCACCAACATTGTTTGTTGACCCACGATATACATGCTTTTGCAGGTAGTTAGCTTTCGGTGCCACGATTAGAAAGCACTGCACACTTCACTGCATTTGAGTCTTGGGCATACACCTAAATTACATATCATGCTTTTACGTTTTCTTTCATATGGTTTTAATTTGGGCGCGTTGTTTTGCGCATGGTTTAAAAAGGTTTAAATTTGGTTTACGCTTCCGCAGCTTAACTAAATTTGGTTTTTGAAAACGAACTAAATGGTTTGGGCATTTAGAGTTCGTTCATATGACTTATGGCTATGGGATCCTAGTATGTCATGCGCCTCGCGGTATAAACTCCGCAGTGGAAATTTGAGGGTGTGACATTAACCATATCTTTCATTTGATCATTAACCAAAGTTAACTAAGATAAATCTATAATTAAAGTGTTTGCAATATATTCAACAGCCAACACTATCTCCCTAGCAATATCTCTAGCTTGTTTAGTCTTGTCATCACCAAACTCTCATGTTTCAAATGAATACATTATTTCATTTGGAACATCTTTTGTTCACCTCTTCAGAATATATCTCTTCGGGAATCTGTTAACTTTGAATATCCTTAGTATAAAAAATATATGCCTACACAGCAGACCATACTGCTCAAACCTCCTACAAGTACATAGTGAAGTAACATCTTCAACACCCTCATGAACTTCCATCTTGAAAAGCACCTGTAAAATATTAAAAACACATTTGCTGAATTTAGACGCACACAATATCAAATATAAACGCACACAATATGAAATGTTGACTTTGCTAACTACTGATGAAGTAGTCAATCAACTGATGAAAGAAACAGATGATAAAACTACTGATAAGGAAAGCAAACATCAACTAAAGTTCAAACCTCTAATGACAGATAACTGAAGTGATAACTTCTGAAGACAATAACTGCTGAAGTCATAACTTCTGAAGAGTTAATCTACTTATAGCTAGTTAGTTAGAGTTCTATTAAGCACTAAATACCTTAATGAAACCTTGACCATGTGCTGGTGGATCTTCAACATAAGTCTTTAAAAAACCTTCATTAGCTTTTTGGGTCTGAACACCTATTAATCCTTCATATGTGGCATATATCTCTTCTTGAATATCAAAGAAGATAGTCCTTGTAAGTATTTTGGATGCCTCTTCCTCAATAGGATTTCTAGTCCAAAAATCAGGAACGGTATGCCTTGAATCATGGTCATTCTTCCTATAGTTGAATCTATGAGCTTCAAGTGAAGTTTCAAAATGATTGAAAAACTCAACAAGGGTCAACTGAGAATTTGCAACCTGCAAAAAAAAGAGATTTTCACTCTCAGATCTTGATGTTGTCCTCATTAGGCCAGACATAGGTTCATCCCGGTAAAAAGCAGGGATCCACATTGATCTCATGTTGAACATGTCGGTCAACCTATTTTTCTCAGTTAGTTTGTAATCCACCATAACTACACCCTATTCGAAATCAAACTTCCGCAGGGCTGATTGAGTATGTCCATACAATTGCACAAATTCTCCTTTTAGTCTCATCATCACTGCATAATGCACTACCTACCTAAAAACAAAACAGATAAAAATAAACTTACATTGTTTAACTTTGAACGCATGCACTGAAAATAAAACAAAACACACGTATCAAAGCTTTGGACACATGCATCATATCCTAAACTATCCTGCTGCTATTTAACGCACCAATGATATAAACAAACGTACACTTTGAATTTAAACAAAATTCATACTGACCTTATCAGAAACCTTCTTCATGATGTGCCACATACACAATCTGTGTCTGCTATTTTGAAAAACCAACTGGATAGCATTTTTCATGGCAGGGTCTTGATTGGTTATAACCACTTTTGGATGCTTTCCAAAAGATTTGGAAAATGATTGTAACAACCATGTGTATGATTTAGTTGTCTCGGATGACAACAATCTTGCTCCAAGTGTCACATTCCGGCAGTGATTATCAATTCCAGTAAATGGTACAAAAACCAACTTGTACCTACAAACACATTTAAAGATTTTTAAATAAACTATGAAAATATAATATTAGGATATGGAAATTTAAAACTTAAAAACATACTGGTTGGTATTAAATGTTGCATCAAAAGAAATCACATCTCTAAATTCTATATAGTTTCTTTGGTATAATGCATCAGCCCAAAATAAACCGGTGAGTGCATTCTTTTCATCCAGAGAAAACTCAAAAGAAAAATCTAGCAAGAACTTCTTCTTATCCCTAAGCCTAGACACTATCATATAAGCATCATACTCACCAATGAAAGTGTTTAATCCACCTTTAAAATTCTTGCAATCAGTAGCTGTTGCACCAACTTTCTCAAACCATCCATACTTAGTCTTCATGATATTAAAAGCTTTTACAGGACCCATGTTCAATGAAGACAACTCACATATCATCTCTTCTTAAGTATGTGTCAGCTTCCCATTAGCTGCTAGGAAATGAATGTCACTTTCAGATACAAAAGCATGATTATGACCTTCAACAAAGTCATAAACCTTGAAAGTCTTTCCATCCTCAGAAGTTAGCTGTACATGAGCCCATGGTTGCAGAACTCGCTAGGCGCTACCAACTCGGCCGACTGGGGAGTTGCGAGTACTCAACCTAGTTGGACGATTACTTGGGGGTTGAATTAGCCTATGTTGGGAGTACTCAGAATATTTGGCCAACTTGGCTATACTCGGTGACCCACCCTGTAGCAAGTACTTGCTGAGTAATCGGTCAACTCGAACGACTTTTACAACTATGCATGTGCCTTACATCCAGTACAGATAGAGTACAGATAGACGATCTTTTCCTTGTCCTAACATCTTTCTTAGAATTCTCTGCACCTACTTTAACTGGCTTAAAACCCTCCTTATATCATATAAAGTATTTGATTCTTAAAACACCTTTGCGCACATCTTGGGTATCCTTTCGAATAGAAAATCCAGCAGCCTTTGCATATTTTTGATAAAACTCATGTGCATGATCAATACTAGGAAACTCCATGTATATTATAGGTTTGAGTGATACACAGACGTCCGGAATGAATGAGTTAATAGCTTGCTCTTCCACAGGAACATCAGAGGAGACACCTTCAAATAGACGCACTTAATAAAAGTTTAAACAGACGTTGGCATTTGATAATTTGAATTATGTAAACGCACGAATGATCATATTCAGACGCACTTATATATGTTCAGTATGTATGTTTGAAAACTTATAAACGCACTTGATAATTTAAACGCATCAAATATTCAAAAACATAATTCAAATACCTTCAATCCTTCTGTATTCGTTGATGATGTTCAAACTATGAATATCCACATTCTAGTTAGTCTCCTCTATAATTAGGTCTGAATAATACAAAAACACCTTGTTTACGAAAATCAAACTTAAAAAACTAAATAAAAAAAAACTGAAACAAAAACAGAGGATCATGATAGATACCGTGAAAAACAATATTATCGAGATCTGGAATCGAATTCTCAACAGAAACGCACTGATCATCAACCGATAAGTTAAAATCTGATAAACAAAATCAACAATTTAACATAATTCTACTGAAAATTGATAAAAAAAAACTACTTCTAATGCGTACCGAACATCCTGCAATACTTCAATTGACTGTGATTTTGAAAATCGTAATGTGTTTGAATCGTAATGTGATCGACTGGTGTTGTATACAGGGGCGGACCCACGTGTATTGGGTCGGGATCCCTGGACACCAATCTTTATTAAAAATGTAGTAGAGCCGATATACCAATTTTAGTAAGGACCCCATAAAAATATTAAAATTGACACCATAACATCAAGATGGAAGGTGGTGTAGTGGTAATTGCCCTGGTGTGTTAACAATATGGTCGTGAGTTCGAGGTTTGCAAGTCAACTTTTGGTTTCTTGTTACACACTATTCTATCTACACAATTCTAGCTACACACCTAACATATACAATATTATACCTATATAATCATACTTATACCTACACACCTACACATAATACGATCCTACATAGAATAACTACCTACACTAAACTGTAAAAATCATGCACAATTAAATCTGTATTTTTTGAATAAACATATTTTATAAGCATATATGTAATATATTAATCCAGTTTTATTTGTAAATAAAATATAACCCAATTTAAACTTTAAAAAAAATCAATTGTTGTCTTATAATTTGTATAGTAAAATAAATTCAATACTGAATTTGAAGAAATAATTATTTGGTTCAGATAAGAGATACTAGGAGAAATCTTAGACAAAATATTGACTAAAAGGAGACCATTTATTTTATTAATTTGATATTAAACTCTCATATGTAGAATTTAATAAATATAACTTTACATTAACTAAAATTAGGATAGTCTTTACATTATTTAAATATTGTCAGTATTTGATCGATCTTGTCCATTGATTACATTTTTTCTATAGCTCACGTTTTTTTTTCTTGCAATTAATTCATCGTTCTCAAGAAATTCCTCTCTCACACACACTAGTTAGGGAACCCATATGTTGAAGCAGAGCCAAAACTTCTTTTAGTTTGTCTTCCGTTTTATCTCAGGTTATGAATCACTTAAAAGGGTAGTAATATCACTAGTAATAAACTTATTGAAACAAGAAAGTAAAAGACTAACTTGAAATCAAAAGGTATGGTACATGCTTGAACAAGTGAATAGTATGGTCTATTGCTAGTGGTTTTATAGCCAAATTTGCAACCAAATATTGTAGCTCAAGTTTTGGTTTTATTTTACACAGTTTGCATTCATGAGAATATACTCTTAAAACCCAGCTGCTCAAACATGAGATGAAACCGGAAGAAACAACGGCTACCTATATTACACGTGCACAAGAATACTCGGATGCCTTAACAAATATTGGTGAGCCTATGAAAGAAAGAAAAAGATGTTGCTATGTTGATTAATGCAGGTCTTCGGGAAGAATACAACTCTCTTAAGCCCACCCTGATTGCGAGACACCTTCCTGTTACTCTTCTGGAACTTCCTGGATTACTTGCTAACCATGAATTTTATGAGAATAAAAGGCTAATCCTACTGTCCCAGCAGTCCAAGCATTTACGGCTACAACCAGTCCTGATCCAACCAAGGCACTCACACTAGAAACTATAAAATCACTTCAACAACTAATGACCCAGCTAGGGTATACTGTTCAGCCTGCATGACAACATAATCATGCCTTCTATGCCACCCGTGGACAGTCCAGCCGTGATCGTGGCTCCTCTAATCGTCGTGGTCATGGAAATTATAATACCACCAATCAGAACAACCGAAACACAGGTCTACTATAGGTACCAATCCTAGATTTGCATGGGCATCTAATCAAAATACAGTCTATGGTTCTTGCAACAGGTGTGGCATTGGACATGTTCCATACCAATTCCTAGTCGTGATCCATCAACAATTCTCCCTCCAAGGCAACCTCCACAAGCACACTTTGCTGATTATCGCTCACAAGCATCTACTTCTTGGCTGCCGGACACGGGTGCAAACAGTAGTGCGGGGCCTGATCTCAGTGGCTTTGACAACTCTGAGCCCTATCATGGTAAGGACACTCTTCTTGGTAATGGCAACAGTTTACCTATTCTTCATATTGCTTCTAAAACTTTTAGCTCACAAAAAAACCCTCTCCATTAACAAAATCCATCATGTTCCACAACTTAAATGTAATCTTCTTTCCGTACAACATTTTTGTAAAGACAATGATGTTTTCTTTGAGTTTCACTCTGACTTTTTTTGTGTGAAGGATACGGCTACCCGCACTATCCGTCTCATGCGTCAAAGTAATGATGGTCTCTAATCCTTCCGCCTGCCAAAAATTCATCCTGTTTCTAAGGTGTTGTTTGTTTTTCTGCATCAAAAGGTTTGCAGTCTGCGGACCACATCTGCAGACATCTGCAGGTAAAGAAGTGGACTAAAGGTCTGCAGTCTGCAAGAAGAAGGTTGTTTGTTTGTTAATGTCTGCTGGCTGCTGAAATAAACTGAAATTTAAATAAACTGATTTTTTAGAGCAGTCTGGTGGTAGACTGTGGTGGTGGACGGTGGACGGTGGTGGTAGATGGTGGTGGTGGTGGACGGTGGTGGTAGATGGTGGTGGTGGTGGACGGTGGTGGACGGTGGTGGTGGGTAGTGGTGGTGGTGGTGGACTATGGTAGGCAGTGGTGGACGGTGGTGGTGGTGGTGGTAGACTATGGTGGTGGTGGTGGACCGTGGTGGTGGTAGTGGGTGGTGGTGGTCGACGGTGGTGGTGGTGGGTGGTGGTGGTCGACGTTGGTGGTGGTGGTGGACGGTGGTGGTGGTGGGTGGTGGTGGTGGACCATGGTTGGTGGTGGTGGACCATGGTGGTGGTAGACGATGGTGGTGGTGGTGGTGGTGGACCATGGTGGTGGTAGACGATGGTGGTGGTGGTGGTTGTGGGTGGTGGTGGTGGTCGACGGTGGTGGACCATGGTGGTGGTGGACGGTGGTGGTGGTGGTGGACGGTGGTGGTAGTGGTGGTGGGTGTTGTGGGTGGTGGTGGTGGACCGTGGTGGTGGTGGACGGTGGTAGGTGGTGGACGGTGGTGGTGGGTGAGGAGACACTACAAAAAAAATGCCATTTAGTGACACACATTTTTAATGGCATTTAGGGTATGTGACACTAATAAGGTTTTTAGTGACACTTTTTGTGTTCCATACTTGCTTAACACGTACTTTTAGTGGCATTTAAATGTTATGCCACTAATTTTGATTTTTAGTGACACTTTAAGTATGCCATAATTGTTTGATACGTACTTTAGTGGCATTTATTTTTGTGCCACTAATTTAGTGACACACATTTTTAATGGCATTTAGCGTATGTGACACTAATAAGGTTTTTAGTGACACATTTTGTGTGCCATACTTGCTTAACACGTACTTTTAGTGACATTTAAATGTTATGCCACTAATTTTGATTTTTAGTGACACATTAGGTATGCCATAATTGTTTGATACGTACTTTAGTGGCATTTATGTGACACCCGGCATGTTTGGGTCAACATTTTATAAACACATAAGTCTACCTTAGCGAAAAACGTTTATTAAACATACTTGACGGGGTCAGTAGAGTCGGAACACAGTCCGTATTGTCCAGGGTTCCATGATTCGGGAGATCATTGGGTTAGTCACACACACACACACACACACACGATACGAGTCCCGTTGTTGGTGAATTACATAAACTAATTAAGTGTATGTGTAGACTAATTGTCGTATGGTGGATTATATGCTTAGATGTGTTTAAATGATGTGTAGATAATCATCCATGCTTAAATATGATAAACATAGACTAAGGTTGCATGCTCACGTGTTAAAATGTGTTAGAATGCGTTAAACACGACGAACTGGAAAACTAGATGAAAGGGACTCTGGTTCGACCACTTCGAATGGTCGAAGGAGATAAATTGCTTTGGTTCAACCCTTGTAAAGGGGCGAACCTGGGAACTGGATGGAAAGGATTTCCTTCGACCACAGAAGGACTCATTCGACCCTGAGAAGGGTCGAAGGAGGACTCATTCGCCCATTGAAAAGGGGCGAATGTGGACATAGTATAAATACCACACTTTGTCATTTTTCACCATTTCACAAACCCTAACCGTCTCAAAACACTCTCTAGCAACTTTAAACATTGGGGAAGGAGTTTTTGCCCTTGTTTTCTATAATCTAACTTACAAACATCTTCTACACAAAGATCAAAGGTGTGTTCTTCATTCCAAATCATTTTTAAAGCATTTCAATTCGTTTTTATTAAACCCCAAGAGTCCAGATCTGATACAAACATGTTTTCATGGATAAAAACCTTCCTAATGTCTTTCTAAACAAAACCTATTCATAAACATTGAGTTTTCATACAAACTAACATGTGTTAATGATGTTTTATGTGATGTTATGTATTGTTTGATGATTGATTGTTGTATAGATGTTATAACAATGATCTAGGACTGTTATTGATGATGTTTTATGATTGAGATAGGTTACAATTGATTATTGATGATGTTTTATCCATTTTGGGGATTTTGGGTTAGATCTAGGGCTTGTTCATGATAATAGTGATAAGGATATGATTGGGGGATTCATTGTTCATGGTAATCTGAGTATAGTAAGTTGATTTTTGATTGATTTCAAAAAGTTTCCTAATTGGGTAAAGATTGCATGCATGATGATGTGACATCTCCATAATTTACTATTTTGGGAAACTTGTAAAACGATTAGATTTTGGTGTAAAATCGGTAGGGTTTTGTAGGGATAAGTTATCCATGCTTGACTGCTGTGTTTGATGGTGTTTCGAGTCGTTTTGAATGTGTTTGAAGCGTTTTTGGGGAAAATTGCACAACAGGGGCGAACCTGGCCTCCTTCGACCGGTCGATGGTGCGAAGGAGGGACTCCAGGGTCGAACCTGGTTACTAAATGGTCGAACGTATTACAAATGGGCGAAGGAGGGAGAAAAGGGGCGAAGGAAGCCACATTCGACTGTTCTAAGCCTCATTCGACCACTTAGGACTACATTCGACCCTACGATTTCTAAAATGAGATTTTTGATGCAAACTAAGTGTTTTATGCTTGAAACTTATGTGTCAAACTTATGTGCATGACTAATTGATGTAATGGGTCACCAACGGGATGTCGGGTCGGTCAGGGATGTCCGATTAACGTTTAAACACACTTTTTAACACACGTAGTCAAGATCTGGACAATCGGGGACTGGTTAGCCTTCGGGTTAATAGTCATCACACTTATGTAAACTCATTGATAGGTTGTCATTAGTTGGGATTATCATACACGTGTTGGAATTCTAGTTATCGGAAGACGCACTCTAAGGTGAGTTTCACGGCCCCACTCTTTTACTGGTTTTACATTTTCGGGGGAGAAAACATGTTGTGTCCTTTAAACGTGTGTCAACTATGTTTTCATAAAAAGGTGTTTCAACTACGTTTTGGTATTCATGAATTCATTGGGTTTTGGAGTATACATTATGTTTTCATGTATTCATTATGTTTTAGAGTATTCATTATATTACTATGCGATCTTTGGAAGTCCCGGGGAGAACCATGAATGTGCGGGGATGCACAACGGGGGAAATGTGGATAGCGCTATTTGGGCTTGACCCGCACCACTCGACGGCTTGGAGGGCCGGGCGGGTGCATATTGTCTCTTAGGTATTCAGTATTCAGTATGCAGTATTCAGTATTCAGTATTCATTCGGGCACGTATTCAGTATTCACAGTATTCGAGTCCAGTAATGGTTTTCCAATCGCAGTAGTAAGGTATTCATATGTTTTGCATGCATGTGGTCTGGATTGACCATGGGTATTCAGTTGAAGTCGATTTTCACATGGAATTGGTATACATTTGGAGTCGGTATTCATTAAAAACCTGTGAACTCACCGGCATTATTTGCTGACGTATTTAGCATGTTTGTCTCAGGTCGCTAAGGTAGCAGTTGTCGATAGGCGCACGGAGTCTCACGGCGTCTAGGATTCATGTGCATCTCATTTAGTATTTTCAGACTTTCGTACTTTTGATTTCATGTTGTAATAAAGTTTTACGCTTTCGCAGCGTTGGATCATTTATGAAAACTTAATGGTTTGATTATGTCACTTTTACGTATCATATAATGTTGTTTATTGTGACCGTTGACTTGGATCCTGGTGTGTCACGCGCCTCGCGGTAAAACCCCGCACGTGGAAATTTGAGGGTGTGACAGATTGGTATCAGAGCCAATGGTTATAGTGAACTAGGACTGCATGTAGAGTCTAGTCTATAGCCGAGTATCACACACGTTAGACGGTCACACATAGTTACGGGTCCTGTCATTTGGTAAACATACTAATCTTGTCTGGGTGTCAGTGTCCCCATCACACGGTATCACATTATCCATCTTTTGTTATTCCTACCTTGGTTCTATCTTCTTCTTCGGGTTTGAAGTTGAAGGGGCTTATCGCTTATACTTGGCAGTAGTGTACATTGGGGTGGCTTCGGCGCATTCTTGAGATCTTTCCGGGTTTTGGATATCTCCCCTCTATGCTCTAATATACATACTTGCCTACACACACACTATCATGCACTAGTACTTGTCATAGTACACTCCTGAGTGACTGTTCACTTTGGGATCTTCGTGCGATAACAGTTTCTTTTAAGAATGTGTGTATCGGGTGATTTGAAGTTCTAGCTAGGAGCACGCCTAGAGGACCATGTAGAGCGATTTGTTATTTCGGGTGCACACGAAATCATAAATCGAAATGCATGAAAATCCTGGTGGACTTCGTGTTCGGACTAATGGTCATGCTGGAACCACGTTCTGAATTTGTTTGGTCACTTGTAGCTCGATCTGTTGGTGATTTTGCGTATCTTGTCTCATGTTTGACAGAACATGTCTGGTCGCGCTGGTGGACGTGCTGGTGGACGCCGTGGTGGCGGCGGGGGTCGCAATGGCGGTGGACGAGGTGGTGGGAACATCACCATGACTCAGGCGGAGTTGGAGAACATGTTGCAGCAACAGTTGAACGTTGCGTTGGCTGCTTTCCAGGCTGCTCAGCAGACCCTGGGAAACATTAATCAGGTGCAGTCTGGGTGCACCTACAAGAAGTTCATGGACTGTAAGCCCCATTTCTTCAATGGGACTGAAGGAGCAGTGGGACTACTTAGGTGGTTGGAGAAGATTGAATCGGTGTTTGCTATGTGTAACTGTCCTGACGCTGATCGTGTCAAGTATGCTTCTGCTACACTGGAGGGACATGCGTTGACCTGGTGGAACTCCACCACTGCGAACCTTGGTCTGGGTGAGGCCAATGCTATGCCGTGGTCCGAGTTTGTTCAGATGTTGAGGGCAGAATATTGCCCAAGAGACGAGATTATGAAGTTGGAGCATGAGTTCTGGAATCAGAAGATGGTTGGGTCGGAGATCGAGGAGTTTACTGCTAGGCACAACGAGTTAGCTGTGATGTGCCCCGGTTTGGCTACACCGGAGTACCGGAGGATTGAGCACTACGTTGCTGGGTTAGTGCCGGAGATTGCTGGACTTGTTGCCGCTGCTGATCACACTACCATGTTGGCCACTGTTCGGGCAGCCCACAAGCTGACCAACATGAAGGTTGCAGAGGGCGTTCTACCTCCGAGGGGTGCTGCTGTGAAAGCCCCTGCGGACAACAAGAGAAAGTGGGAGAGTGCTGGAAAGAGCGCTGGGTCGTCCCAGCCGCAGGCGAAGAAGCAAGAGGTTGTGGGAGCATCATCCGAGCAGAGGTCTGGGGGATATACTGGGAGACTCCCGAAGTGTGGCGAGTGTGGGTTTCATCATACGGGTGATTGTGAGAGGTTTCGCTGTCGTCGGTGTCAGCGTTTTGGTCATCATGCTAAGGACTGTAGGACTACTCTTCAGCTACAACCGGCACAGGCCACTACTGCTGCTACCACTGCTACTGCTCCTCAGGGGAGGCAGGGATGTTATCATTGTGGGGATAATGGAAACCTCAAGCGGGATTGTCCTAAGCTGAATCAAGGGACTGCAGGCGGTGCTGGGAATGAAGGCGGCGGTCGAAGTACTCGTGGTCATGTCTACGTCATTGGCGCTAGGGAGAACCAGGAGGATCCTGACACTGTTACTGGTGAGTATTCTTTTCTTGATTCTCGTTATACTTGTATTCATTCTCATTCACATTGTTTGGCGATTCCTATTCATTGTGTGCATTCAGTTTGGTATTTGGTCATCGTTTTGCATTCATGGGTCTGATGTGGGTCCTCTGGAAATGCTACTTGGACGGTACCGGTGTGTCATTTATACAGATCACAGTAGTCTCTAGTAGGCCTTCGATCAGGAGGATTCATTGTTTTGTATTCACTTTGGGGAGGGCGGTTCCCCGGCATAGAGCATTCGTTGATATCATCTTTCGTTCGTGGTTATCATTTCGTTTGTGTTCTGGGAAACGTTACATGGGTTAGGTCGACACTCATTACTGTCGAAGAGTGAATCTCGGGGCGAGATTCCTTTCAACAGGGGGATGATGTGACGACCGGGAAAATTTTTCTTTTTATCGCTTCGTTCTCTTTGACTTCGGGAAATTTTCGGGACGAAAATTCATTCAACAGGGGGATGATGTGACACCCGGCATGTTTGGGTCAACATTTTATAAACACATAAGTCTACCTTAGCGAAAAACGTTTATTAAACATACTTGACGGGGTCAGCAGAGTCGGAACACAGTCCGTATTGTCCAGGGTTCCATGATTCGGGAGATCATTGGGTTAGTCACACACACACACACGATACGAGTCCCGTTGTTGGTGAATTACATAAACTAATTAAGTGTATGTGTAGACTAATTGTCGTATGGTGGATTATATGCTTAGATGTGTTTAAATGATGTGTAGATAATCATCCATGCTTAAATATGATAAACATAGACTAAGGTTGCATGCTCACGTGTTAAAATGTGTTAGAATGCGTTAAACACGACGAACTGGAAAACTAGATGAAAGGGACTCTGGTTCGACCACTTCGAATGGTCGAAGGAGATAAATTGCATTGGTTCGACCCTTGTAAAGGGGCGAACCTGGGAAGTGGATGGAAAGGATTTCCTTCGACCACAGAAGGACTCATTCGACCCTGAGAAGGGTCGAAGGAGGGCTCATTCGCCCATTTAAAAGGGGCGAATGTGGACATAGTATAAATACCACACTTTGTCATTTTTCACCATTTCACAAACCCTAACCGTCTCAAAACACTCTCTAGCAACTTTAAACATTGGGGAAGGAGTTTTTGCCCTTGTTTTCTATAATCTAACCTACAAACATCTTCTACACAAAGATCAAAGGTGTGTTCTTCATTCCAAATCATTTTTAAAGCATTTCAATTCGTTTTTATTAAACCCCAAGAGTCCAGATCTGATACAAACATGTTTTCATGGATAAAAACCTTCCTAATGTCTTTCTAAACAAAACCTATTCATAAACATTGAGTTTTCATACAAACTAACATGTGTTAATGATGTTTTATGTGATGTTATGTATTGTTTGATGATTGATTGCTGTATAGATGTTATAACAATGATCTAGGACTGTTATTGATGATGTTTTATGATTGAGATAGGTTACAATTGATTATTGATGATGTTTTATCCATTTTGGGGATTTTGGGTTAGATCTAGGGCTTGTTCATGATAATAGTGATAAGGATATGATTGGGGGATTCATTGTTCATGGTAATCTGAGTATAGTAAGTTGATTTTTGATTGATTTCAAAAAGTTTCCTAATTGGGTAAAGATTGCATGCATGATGATGTGACATCTCCATAATTTACTATTTTGGGAAACTTGTAAAACGATTAGATTTTGGTGTAAAATCGGTAGGGTTTTGTAGGGATAAGTTATCCATGCTTGACTGCTGTGTTTGATGGTGTTTCGAGTCGTTTTGAATGTGTTTGAAGCGTTTTTGGGGAAAATTGCACAACAGGGGCGAACCTGGCCTCCTTCGACCGGTCGATGGTGCGAAGGAGGGACTCCAGGGTCGAACCTGGTTACTAAATGGTCGAACGTATTACAAATGGGCGAAGGAGGGAGAAAAGGGGCGAAGGAAGCCACATTCGACCGTTCTAAGCCTCATTCGACCACTTAGGACTACATTCGACCCTACGATTTCTAAAATGAGATTTTTGATGCAAACTAAGTGTTTTATGCTTGAAACTTATGTGTCAAACTTATGTGCATGACTAATTGATGTAATGGGTCACCAACGGGATGTCGGGTCGGTCCGGGATGTCCGATTAACGTTTAAACACACTTTTTAACACACGTAGTCAAGATCTGGACAATCGGGGACTGGTTAGCCTTCGGGTTAATAGTCATCACACTTATGTAAAATCATTGATAGGTTGTCATTAGTTGGGATTATCATACACGTGTTGGAATTCTAGTTATCGGAAGACGCATTCTAAGGTGAGTTTCACGGCCCCACTCTTTTACTGGTTTTACATTTTCGTGGGAGAAAACATGTTGTGTCCTTTAAACGTGTGTCAACTATGTTTTCATAAAAAGGTGTTTCAACTACGTTTTGGTATTCATGAATTCATTGGGTTTTGGAGTATACATTATGTTTTCATGTATTCATTATGTTTTAGAGTATTCATTATATTACTATGCGATCTTTGGAAGTCCCGGGGAGAACCATGAATGTGCGGGGATGCACAACGGGGGAAATGTGGATAGCGCTATTTGGGCTTGACCCGCCCCACTCGATGGCTTGGAGGGCCGGGCGGGTGCATATTGTCTCTTAGGTATTCAGTATTCAGTATGCAGTATTCAGTATTCAGTATTCATTCGGGCACGTATTCAGTATTCACAGTATTCGAGTCCAGTAATGGTTTTCCAATCGCAGTAGTAAGGTATTCATATGTTTTGCATGCATGTGGTCTGGATTGACCATGGGTATTCAGTTGAAGTCGATTTTCACATGGAATTGGTATACATTTGGAGTCGATATTCATTAAAAACCTGTGAACTCACCGGCATTATTTGCTGACGTATTTAGCATGTTTGTCTCAGGTCGCTAAGGTAGCAGCTGTCGATAGGCGCACGGAGTCTCACGGCGTCTAGGATTCATGTGCATCTCATTTAGTATTTTCAGACTTTCGTACTTTTGATTTCATGTTGTAATAAAGTTTTACGCTTCCGCAGCGTTGGATCATTTATGAAAACTTAATGGTTTGATTATGTCACTTTTACGTATCATATAGTGTTGTTTATTGTGACCGTTGACTTGGATCCTGGTGTGTCACGCGCCTCGCGGTAAAACCCCGCACATGGAAATTTGAGGGTGTGACAATTTATTTTTGTGCCACTAATATCATTTTGTTAATGGTACCACTAGGTGCGACAAATGTTGACACGAACCGTACTCGACACGAAAAAGACAGTTTTTGGGTCGACAAATACGACCCGTTTAAAAATTGGGTTGGGTTCAGGTTAACTCATATTAAAAACAAGCGTAGTTCGGGTTGACTCGTATAAAAACGGGTTGGTTCGTCAACAAGTTTTAAGTATTTTGAAAAAAAAAACTTTCATATTTTTTTATTTTTCTTCTATTTACTTGTCTTAACCGTACTCACCATCAAAGGCTTTATAGAAACACACTTATAATTCGTCAACATCCAGGCCCGGCTGAAGCCCAATTATTTTGAGGCTAGGTCTTTGGGCCCCCAATTCTACAAGGCCCCCATAAATATATATTAAGGGAACCCATAAGCATCATGCTAGAGTGTTCCAGCGGGAAAGTCCCTGTTTCCAAACTAGGCATCTTGGGTTCGATTATGGTTCTTTGCGACTTTGTAAGTTTTTTTTTCCTATTTTATTATTTTCTTTAATTCCAAATATATACAAAGTTACAAACCCAAAATAGGGTTCCATAACTTAAATCCTATTCAGACCCTTGCCTGCTTCCGTTGTCGCCCCTCTCGCTCTGCTCCGTTTTGACTTCCCCTTAACACAATCTTGAGGTATTCTTGAAGTTATGAATGTTTAGGAACAAAATTATTCAGAAAGTTGTGACTTGTGAGCATTTGCTGAACCAAACATCTAACATCTGAGTAATCCATTAATTTGGTATCTAATATTATCAATTGGTAAGCCATCAATCATTAATTCATTGAACTATTATTAAACAGTTTGTTGCTTTCCCTCTTTCTTATTTGTTAATTGTTTAACAATCTTGTACGTTTATAATTTCTTGGGTTTTCTCATATATTTTTTGTTTTAAAGTTGATTGATTTATGAATTTGGATTTGATTGTAGGAATTTAAGACCTAAGCTTGAGTTGGATTGTCCATCACCATGTTATCTCTTGATTGATTCACTATTGCCTACCAACTGTATGATAAAATGCCTCAATGAACATGTCAATTGGATTGGTTCTTTGCCACTACTTGTAAAATCTTTTGTTATTATTGTGCCATTGTGGTGCTAGATGATACATTATTTTTTATGTTGATTTGGAATGCTATGCATTATATGTCCATGTTTACTAACTTTGAAAAAATAGACATTTCAAGGTATGCATCTAAATGCTAGTGTTTTGTATTATTCTTATGCCACTTAATCTTTTCATATAATATATTTGTACTTGTGAGGAATTCTTTTATTCTTTTTGATATGTTGCTTTTTATAGTTATAATTCCATATCTAATTTGTTATTTTTATTATGAATAGCCATGGACAGATCTTGGATGTATCTTGTACCAAGATCAAGTCAAACTTTTGTTAGTGGGGTGCAAACCTTCTTGAATTTTGCATTTGAAAGAGCTTCTGTCAATGGGGGAAAGATAAAGTGTCCATGTACCAATTGTTTAAATATGAAATATAAGAGTAGAGAAGTTGTTTTTGATCACCTCATATGTTCAGGGTTTCGGCCTAAATACTTGAATTGGGTATATCATGGGGAACGCACAACAGCTGCATCGTCAAACACAACCCATAACGAGGAAGAAGAGATATTTCAACATGAAATGTTGGATGATATCTTTGAAATAGATGGTGGAAGTAGAGTGGAGATACATGATGATGCTTTAAATTATAGTCAACAGACGAGCAATGAAAAAAGCAAATTTGATGACCTTGTCAAGGAAGCTGATGAAAAGGTGTACCCGAATTGCAAATACAACAAGTTATCTTGCGTGGTGCATTTGAGGGGTTGTACTCCATGCATTGGGAGTTTAAAAAACAATTCATGTACCATTTAAAATGTCTCAATGGATGGAGTAGCAAATCTTTCTCTATGTTGTTGGAGTTTTTAAAGGATTTATTACCTGAAGGAAATTTGTTACCCAAAACAACCGAACAAGTGAAAAAAATCATGGCCGACTTGGGATTAGGATATGAAAAAATACACGCATGTCCTAATGGTTGCATGTTATTTTGGGATGACAAAGAGAAAGATGAAATGTGTTCTTTTTGTGGATCATCTAGATGGAAAGCTCACGAAGCTAATCCAGGAAACGAAGTAAATCCTCCCAAGAGGAAGGCTTTAAAAATATTACGGTGGTTTCCTTTAAAGCCTAGACTTCAAAGATTTTTTATGTCATCAAAGACGTCTAACCTTATGAAGTGGCATCATCTAGAGCATGTGAAAGATGGAAAATTGAGGCATCCAGCAGATGCATTAGCTTGGAAAGATTTTGATGAAAATTTTCCTGAATTTGCTAGTGATCCTCGTAATGTTCGTCTAGCTTTGGCAACTGATGGCTTCAACCCATTTAGGACGATGAATGTGGCATACAGTATCTGGCCAGTTTTTCTTATTCCATATAACTTGCCACCATGGTTGGTTATGAAGCAGCCGAATTTTATTCTTTCTTTGATTATCCCCGGTGCTAAAAGTCCGGGAAACAAGATAGATGTGTTTATGCAACCTTTGATAAAAGAATTGAAGGAGTTATGGGAGGATGGAGTTAATACATTTGATGCCTCAACCAAACAATACTTTTAGTTGAAGGCTTCTATTATTTCTACCATATCAGACTTTCCAGGTTATGCTAATCTTTCCGGGTGGAGCACTAAAGGAGAACTTGCGTGTCCTGTGTGTGGTTTTGATAATAATTCCATTTGGCTAACTCACGGAAGAAAGTGGTGTTACATGTGTCATAGGAGGTGGCTTCCATCAGACCATCGTTGGCGTTCAGACATTAGATCCTTTGATGGACGTCAAGAATTTCGAGTTGCTCCAATTTCTTCTTCTGGAGAGGAGGTTCAACAACAATTAGGCGACATGGAATTTCTTGTCGACAATGACGTTCGTGGTCCATGGAAAAAGAAAAGTATTTTTTTTATGTTGCCATATTGGGAGCATTTGTTGTTGCGTCACAATCTTGATGTGATGCACATTGAAATGAATGTTTGTGACAACATAGTGGGGACTTTATTAGGGCAAGAAGGAAAGTCAAAAGATAATTATAAAACAAGGCTCGACTTGCAACAAATGGGTATAAGAAAGGAATTGCATCCAAAGAAGCGACCTAGAAGTAATATCACTTTCATGCCAAAAGCTTGCTATCAAATGACTCGGGGTGAAAAGACTCAATTTTTAAAAACCCTTAAGTTAATCAAGCCTCCCGATGAATTTTCATCCAATATTTCTCGATGTGTACACTTAAATGAGCTCAAACTAATTGGGATGAAAAGTTATGATTGTCACATGTTGATGCAAGAGTATTTGCCGATCGCGTTACGTGGAACTTTGCCAGACCATGTAAGCTCGGTTGTAATCGAGTTATGTGAATTTTTAAAAACGATTTGCTACAAGGATTTATCTGAAGATGATCTAAATTTTCTTGAGTCTAAAATTCCTCTCACTTTATTCAAACTAGAGAAGATATTTCCTCCTTCATTCTTTACTGTAATGGTGCACTTGTTGATCCATTTAACGAGAGAGGTTAGGTATGGAGGTCCCGTTGCGTTTCGGTGGATGTACCCTATTGAAAGGTATATCACATTTCTATAAATCTTATCCATTAAATTTCCTTCATTTATTTAATTTATAAATGATAAATGACTTATAACTATGACATGAACAGGGACCTTCTAAAACTTAAGTCATACGTTCATAATCAAGCTCATCCTGAAGGATCAATTGCTGAAGGCTATTTAGCTGAGGAAAGTATAACATTTTGCTCCAGATATCTATCGAAAGTAGAAACCGTCTTCACTAGACCAATTAGGAATGATGACGAGGATCACCAAAATCATATTGAAAAATTTTGAAGACCACCAAGTTTTTGAAACTCAAGGTCATCAAGCTAGTGAAATACAAGGTAAAACTTTAGACAAATTGTAATGATGTTTAAGAAATAAAATGATAGAAGATATGTTCAAACTGTATTATAATTTGTAAATTGTTTTTCTACTTGTTTTCTTTCTTTCTTTTTAATTTCTTAGGTGCTCCTAAAAAGGTTAGAGGCTATACACAGAAAGCTGAAACTTGGAAGATGGATAGTAAAAAAAAAATAGTTGTCACATTCAACCACTTAGGAAACCCTGTAAGGGATGAAGGTACTGAACTAGTTCAATTCCTTGGGACGCTTGTGAGGAATCCTGATCATGTATCCATAGAATATTCTGACTGGAGAAAGGTTCCCAAACAAAAGAAAGAGGACATGTATTCACTCGTTAAAGTATATGTCTTTATTAAGTTTCAAAATGTATCTACTAGATAAAGTAAGAGGTGTATCCTTAATATATATAATTTTTGTTTGTAGTCAAAATTTGTTATTTATCCAAATGAAACAAACAAGATTAAAAATTGGATCTTCCAAAGCATGGGAACAAAATGGAGATCGTGGAAAGGTTCGTTAAAGAAAACATGTTATGATCCAAGCCTTACTGTTGATGAAATCGTGGCGCTACATGTTAAGAATGACGATAGATTGAATCCAACTCAATTTAAAGAACTTGTTACTCGTTGGTTCACTCCGGAATTTCAGGTAACAATAATTTGGAACTTTGATTTCTTTTACAATATTTACAATTATCTAATTATATCAAAGAATTCTTATCATGTATTATTTTATCATTTACCATAGAGTATATGTGATGTTAAAAGAATGAGCCGCTCAAAGATGAAGGAGCCTCATGTGAGTGGGACAAAGTCATTTGCTAGACTTGCTCATGAAATGGTATTATTCTAGCTATTTTTTTACATTTATTATATTTTATGGTTTTTATTTCCCTTACTAACCATCAAACATCAATTATAGTCAATGAATAATAATGGTGTATATCCAACACGAGGAGAAATGTATATCGCAACTCGCACTCGTAAAGATGGAAGCATCGTTAATGATAAAGCTGCTCATGTTGTGGTAATATATTTTTAATGTCCCTATATATCATGGGTGTGTTTAATTTTTTTATGATTACGTATTTTATTACGTTTTCAGGCTTCATTAATAGATATTGCAAATGAGTCTACAACCATACCCGGTGATCCAGAAGATTTTACAAATGATGACTACTCAAAAGTCAAAGGCCCTGAGAAAAGAGGATATGTTCGGTTAGTGGGAAGGATGCCAGTCGAAAAAACTAGTGGTACATCTTTGAAAGATTCACAAACTATTGATCAGCTAACGAGTGTTGTTAATGCTATGGCTGTTATCATCCAAGAACATATCCCAAATGCAAACCTATATTCGATTCTTAGCAATAAGAACATACAGGTAATTACATGCATGAACCATTATTTGTTCTTTTACCATTACATATTTATGTACTATTATTTATTTAATTTATATGTTTTAGGTCCTTGGTATTGGTTCTTTGGTACGTAACAACTATTTACCAGTTAATGAAATATCGTCTTCAAGAAGTCATGATGATAATGGTAATTACTATTAACTTTTTACTTTTAACTATTTCGTAATATTAAACGAGCGTGCTTCTTAGTTTGAAATTGATTAGCCAAAACTTTCCATTTTACAGGGCTAGAAATACGTGTGGACAATTGATCTATAACTCTTTTTGTTGACATTGCAGTTAAGGTAATATGTTGATTTTTTGTATAAGGTGTTTGGACAACTTATAAATGGCTGCCTATTAATTATATGTTGGTTTTTTCTCTAATTGTTAGTTGTTCGATCATATTTGTTTATACTGGATTTTCCTTTGAATAGGAACAATGAGTTTCATAAATTAAAGAACTTTTAGATTTCATTGAATAAATACTAATACTTATTTATATGGTTTATGATTGCAGGATATATATCATTGGGAGCTTACTTCTATGAAAGTTGAATTCTCTCCTAAAATAATGTTTAGATTCGTCGTGCAAGCATTTGGAATATGTTATTTATTACATAATGTTTTGCTAACATTTGAAATATGTTTCGGATTGAATTTTTATTGAAGTATATTATGATAATTTTTACATATACAATTTTACTGAACATTTATTTATATTTTATATTGTATATAATTTGTTTTGTGGCAAAATTATGTGCCACTACAAATAGTACATATATATTTATATATATATATATATATATATATATATATATATATATATATATATATATATATATATAGCTAGAAATGGTTTTTACCAACACAAAATTTGTACCACAAAAGTTTTTATATTGTGGCAAAAAAAAAGTGTCATTAAAACTAGTATAAATATGTAATTAGGATTGCTTTTTAAAGACACAAAATATGTCACAAAAGTCTTTTTTTATATTGTGGCAAAAAAAAAGTGTCATTAAAACTAGTATAAATATGTAATTAGGATTACTTTTTAAAGACACAAAATATGTGTCACAAAAGTCTTTTTTTATATTGTGGCAAAAAAAAAAGTGTCATTAAAACTAGTATAAATATGTAAATAGGATTACTTTTTAATGGCACAAAATATGTGTCACAAAAGTCTTTTTTTATATTGTGACAAAAAACAAGTGTCACTAAAAGCCAACAAAACTTTGTGTGATAGAATGAAAATGTGTCACTAAAAGGCTTAAGCGTCAGCACTTCTAGTGACACTTTTTTTGTGTGCCGCACATTCCTTCAAGTCCCTTTAGTAGCACTTTTTTGTTTTTTTATGGCACTTTTTGTATTAGAAGACTTTGGAACAAATCTGCACCAAGAAGATGTCAGGAAGACCTTTTTGAGTGAAAGGTCTTCAAAAAAACAAACAATCTGCAGATCCCAAATGTTTGCGTGCGTCTGCGTGGCGCAGACAAAAGAGGTCAGAAGTGCTTATGAGCAAAAAACAAACAACACCTAACATTGCTTTCACCACAGTCCGAGCTTCCCCTACAACTTGGCATCAAAGACTTGAACATCCACATCCTCAACTTTTACAGTCTATAATTTCAATAAATAGTCTTCCTGTTACAAAGACTTCTGATTCTCATTTTTGTAATTCAAGCCCTATGGGAAAATCTTCAAAATTACATTTGCCTTCTTCAACTTATAAGAGTACACATGTTTTGGATTTAATTTTTTGTGATGTTTGGGGACCTGCTCCCGTTGCTTCCTTTTATGGTCAGTTGCTTTGTGTTGATACATGTGGATTTTTCCCCTTAAACATAAATCTGATGTTTTCAGCACCTTTAAATAATTTCATGCCATGGTAGAAAGACAATTTAAAACACAACTCAAGTCTGTTCAATCAGACTAGGGTGGAGAATTTCGAAATTGTCACACCACGTCTAAGGCGGAAACACGTGGCGCGACGGTTCAAAAGTATTAAGCCAAGTTTAATGCAAAGCACAATATTAATTAGAAAACGGGCATTTATTCAATGCTAATAATCATGTCAAATTGTTAATACATAATCATAAATTGTTTTCGAAAATGATAAAGAGGCTTCTCCCTTTATCCCTAAATCCATGGAATAAAGAGATAAGACCCCGTCACGACATTTCCAACGCCCGATCTGGAGACATCCCCGACCCTGCTCGCCATGCTAACTTCCATCAATCAATTACCTGAAAGATATGTTTGAAAATCGTCAATATATAAATATTGGTGAGTTCACAGGTTTTAATTTAATAAGTCTTTATAAAGTGGGAATATCCTTGTTATGACATTTATAGGAGTTGCAAAGTCCTACAATTTACTTGAGCCTATAACCAAACCAAGACAATTAATAATGCCCCCGCCCAAAGTCGTTACTCGGTATTCCTACGACTTTATTTCAGAATAAGTGCACCCCAGGCATATGCCGATGCATAATCGACGCTATCGATTAGGGGTGGGCCTTGTCAGGCACCAATAGTACTATCCAAATATCCCTCTGGTTTCTCATTCCTGAATAAATGATTATAGTGGGGAGGTCTCAACCCCGAGTGGCGATCTTTACTCAAGTATCCAACCCGTCATACAATCCCAACATATCTTTCCCCCGTAAAAACGTTAAATAGTTTAGAAATGGGGCCGTGAGACTCACCTGTAACTGTGCTCGGCTCAAAGAAAATAGTAAAGTTTGTGATCCCGTACCTACAAAGGTTCTAGGCGTATAAGTCACTTACACCCATGGTGTATGTGCCTTGGCAAGTTGTACACCCAACTTCCCGACCACGTCTTTATCCCAATTCCCGTTTAATAGTTTCGTATCCTAGGTTCAATGGCGATGGATTACCCTTTCCTTACAAGTCATACATTATTCTTATAATTATTCTTTATGACTTGTACAACATTATACTTGACACGACTCCACCCAACGTATAATTATTTTCCCATTCAAATAATTATACTTAGGATCTTTTCGCTCAATATAAAGTGTTTTCTTATTAACCGACCCGACTTACTTTGCCACATATTTATTTTCCCATTTAAATAAATATGCTAAGTCTTTGTCGTTTGGTAACATAATCTTAACGCCCGACTAGACTTACCACACCGTACATTTATTTTCCCATTTAAATAAATGTACTAGAATCTTGTCGGTATTCACGCGTTCGTAGATATATCTCATCTACTCGTCTCGGTTTTCCTTCTCGCACATCTATTTTCCCATTTAAATAGATGTACTAGAATTCCGTCGGAAACGAGTATATGTACATATACCATTGCGTGGATACTACTTGTTAAGTTCATGTGTCGTTTAACGTTTCTAGTTTGTTATGTTCCTCTTTTCCCACGAATATTGTTACTACACTTAGGAAAGTGTTACGCACGTTTCACCCTTGTTATATATATTTTATTTCCGTAAAATATATATGTATATTTTTATCTCGACGTAATAAGTCCGTTTACGTTGGTTCGTGCAACTAAGTTCGTTAGTTAGCGTTTTTCATATTTATTTCCGTTGCGTGTTCTTATGGAAGTATTGTTCCAACTTCCGATTCCGAACGTTTATCTCTCGGAAAAATATATTATGTACGTTTTAGTCCGACTCGTCCAACTTGTTACCAAAAACGTTTCCGATACTTTTATATTCCCATTTATATAAAAGTACCTTATTTTTGTACAAGTCTTTCCAAGTATTTATTTTATAAAATCTTACTTTATACAATACTCGCGTTACTCCATTTATTTTTATAAAACGTCCATTTTATAAAAATATACTTTTTACTTAAAATGCCCAAGTAGGCTATCATTATTTACCAAGGCAACCTTGTAAAACGTTACTTACACTTTTTGACACTAATAATTCCATCATGGTGTTCTTGGTCCAATAACTTCTAAAATATTCATTTTAGTCCATTGGTTTCCAAGGTTGTCATTTTAAATCCTTTAATTTACACTTGTAACATTTTTCCCTAAATCTTTCATGGTTATTATTTTTCTTCCACTTTAGTGGACTTTGAAGAATCATTTTCACCATGTTTAGTTGTTTTTACTCCTTTTTACTTTTAATGTTCTTCTAATCCATTCTAGATATCAATGACATGTTTATTTCATATCCTTATCCAAAACATCAAATTTTTACTCATCTAAGTGAGTGGACTTTGAAGAACTAGTTTTTCCATCTATGGCTTTCTAATCCATTTTAATATTTTTATGACTTTATTATATCATCCTAGGATGATTAAAACCACTTTTCATCATATTCAAGTCACTTTTCAAAATATTGCTTTTCTCATCTTCAATCACCCAAACATGTTCTTATTATAATACTTTCATCAAAATATTACTTTCATTAAAAATAACTAAGTTTTCATCATAATATTATTCTGTCATCTTCATTTTTAATATAAAACCCATTACTTCTTTAGAACTCATTTCTATTACCCACATTGTACAACTTGCATCATAGCACAAAAACAAAATATTCAAATTAATAAAACAATGCAAGACTTACAACTAGCTCAAGGCTAGGGAAGACAAAATCTTGGATTTTGGGTGTGGTTTAGTGTGTTCTTCCAAGTGGGTTATGCTCCAAGCTCTTAACACACAAGAAAGGGGTTTGAATGAGGATGAACTAGAGGTAATTTGGAGTAGTAAAAATTTGAAAGAAAATGTTAATGTGGGGGTGGTTGGCTACGGCCAAGAGGAAGAACAAGGAAGGAGATTTGGTGATTTTCTTCTAATGCATCTCAAGTGGCTTATAATGCTCTTCCAAATCTTGCAAAGATCACCAATTATCTTTTCTTGGATTTGGTAATATCTTGGAAGGATTTGTATTAGATTATGAAAATCTTATAAAGATTTTAAGAGGGTGTTTGGGCCGAAAATTTGGAGAGAGAGGGGTGGTGATTTGGTGAATTTTATTACCCAATAATTTTACATGCAAGGTCATGATTAATATCCACCAAATGATTATCTTTAGATAGCACAAGTAATCTTCCACTTGGGTGGGCCATGGCCGGCCCCAAGGGGTGTCTAGGTGGGGTCCACTTTGCTAAATAATACCCCATTACTTGTTAAGTTAGTTCCTTACGGGTATCGCCCGGGTATTTCTCGAATTTTTGTCGCGTTTTCCCTCGATATTAAAACACCGTTAATATTCATAAAATTATGTCCAGTTAAATTACTGATAATTTATTTCGGTTTTTGTCGGGTGAATTTACGTGTTACGCGCGTATCGGGTGCGGTACGCGCACTTTATTCGTTACCGGGAGATTTGTGCATTAAGCTTTTACGTATGGCTTTGGGTTTCCAAAACTCATAATATTTTGTGAAAATATTATTTATTTTATATTCCGGGTGTCCGGTGTTCGTTTCGCTTATTTCAGTTTTACCGGGTAATCGCCAGTATCCATACCGGATAGTTTTGTCTGCGCACGATCCTATCATGCTTTGCTATTAAACTCATGCATTCCTATGCATTATTTGGGAAATCCTATCTTTCTAAGGCCTCAATTAAATATTCAGCACATAATTACGGTTAATTACGTTAATCGCGTTTAATTAATTAGTACGGAATTACCTTAATTTTGCCGGTTGTTACATTCTCCCCCCGTTAAGAGAATTCCGTCCCGGAATTCACTTTGAGCTCTCCGGTATAGGAGTCTTCTTAAATAGGGCGGGATACTTTTGCTTCATCTGGTCCAGTCTTTCCCACGTGAACTCCGGTCCACGCTTGGCATTCCAACGCACTTTGACCAATCTGATCTTACTGCGTCTTAGCTTTTGGACCTTCCAATCGGTTACTTCGACTGGCTCTTCGACGAAGTGTAACTTGTCGTCAATGTGGATTTCGTCTGCGGGGATGATAAGGGTTTCGTCGGATAAACACTTTTTCAAGTTCGACACGTGGAACGTGTCATGCACACCGTTAAGCTCTTGTGGTAACTTGAGCTTGTATGCCACGGGGCCTACTCTGGACAGGATTTCGAATGGTCCAACATATCGTGGGTTTAGTTTTCCGCGCTTCCCAAAGCGCGCGACACCTTTCCAAGGTGACACCTTTAGTAGGACCCTGTCTCCGACTTGAAATTCCAAAGGCTTCCTTCTCATGTCTGCGTAGCTTTTCTGTCGGTCACGTGCCGTTTTGAGACGTTCTCTATTTAGAAAGACCTTATCCGTCGTTTCTTGAACAATTTCGGGCCCGGTAAGTTGCTTTTCGCCAACTTCGGCCCAACATAGAGGCGATCTGCACTTGCGTCCATATAGAGCTTCAAAAGGTGCAGCTTGAATGCTCGTGTGGTAGCTGTTGTTATACGAAAACTCTACCAGTGGCAAGTGAGTATCCCAATTTCCGCTGAAATCGATTGCGCATGCCCGTAGCATATCCTCCAGGGTCTGGATGGTTCGTTCACTCTGACCATCGGTTTGTGGATGATATGCGGTACTCATATCAAGGCGAGTACCTAGGGCTTTATTCAGACTTTCCCAAAATCTTGAGGTGAAACGACTATCTCGATCGGAGATGATAGAAATAGGTACACCGTGCTTTGACACAACTTCCTTAATGTACAAACGGGTTAGTTTCTCCAACTTATCCGTTTCGCGAATGGGGAGGAAGTGTGCCGATTTTGTCAATCGATCCACGATTACCCAGATCATGTCATGGCCGCTTGCTGTCTTGGGCAATTTGGTGATGAAGTCCATAGTGATCCTTTCCCATTTCCATTCCGGTATTTCCGGTTGCTGGAGCAATCCGGATGGTCTCTGGTGCTCGGCCTTGACCTTTGCGCAAGTCAAACATCGCGCAACATATGCCGCTATATCTCTCTTGAAGTTTGGCCACCAGTAAAATTCCTTTAAATCATGGAACATCTTGTCTGCTCCAGGGTGAACTGAATATCGCGAACTGTGGGCTTCGGCCAACACCAGTTCACGCAATCCACCGTACCCTGGTACCCAAATTCTATTCATGAAATACAGAGCTTGATCCGCTTTTGACTCCAGTGACTCAACCATCTTCCGCAACCTTTCACCTTTGACATTCTCGGGTTTAAGAGCGTTAGTTTGAGCTTCACGAATCCGGTCAGTCAGGTTTGTGTGGATGGTTAGACCCAAAGCTCGGACACGCAGTGGCTTAACCCGTTCCTTGCGACTCAAGGCATCGGCTACAACGTTTGCCTTCCCGGGATGGTACTTTATCTCACAATCGTAATCGTTCAATAGTTCGACCCATCGCCGTTGTCGCATGTTCAATTCCTTCTGGTCAAAGATGTGCTGCAAGCTTTTATGATCGGTGAAGATTGTACACTTGGTTCCGTACAGATAGTGTCTCCATATCTTGAGTGCGAATACCACGGCTCCTAGTTCCAGATCATGTGTGGTGTAATTCTTCTCGTGAAGTTTTAGCTGTCTGGAAGCATAGGCTATGACCTTCTCTCGCTGCATCAATACACAACCCAATCCCTGATGAGAGGCGTCACAGTAAACTACGAAGTCTTCTGTACCATCGGGGAGTGCTAGTATTGGTGCACCACATAACTTATCCTTCAGCAACTGAAATGCTGCTTCCTGCTTTTCCGTCCATTCAAACTTCTTATCCTTTTGGGTTAGCATGGTTAAGGACTGTGCTATTTTAGAAAAGTTCTCGATGAACCTTCTGTAGTAACCCGCAAGGCCAAGAAATTGTCGTACTTCAGTAGGCGTTCTAGGGGCGTCCCAATTCTTGATTGCCTCGATCTTGGCGGGATCGACATGTATACCCCTTTCATTCACCACGTGGCCTAAAAAGTGAACCTCTCGAATCCAAAAATCACATTTTGAAAACTTAGCATAGAGCTTCTCTTTGCGAAGTACCTCGAGGATTAATCGGAGATGTTCCTCGTGTTCCTCCTTCGTGCGTGAGTAGATCAAGATGTCATCAATGAAGACAATAACAAATTTATCCAAGTATGGTTTGCACACTCGGTTCATCAAGTCCATAAAAACAGCTGGTGCGTTAGTTAAACCGAAAGGCATAACCAGAAACTCATAGTGCCCGTAACGAGTCCTGAACGCTGTTTTTGGCACGTCTTCTTCTTGAATACGTAACTGATGATAACCGGACCTTAGGTCGATCTTGGAGTAGAAACTGGATCCTTGGAGTTGATCAAACAAATCGTCGATCCTGGGAAGAGGATAGCGATTTTTAATAGTCAGCTTGTTCAGTTCCCGATAGTCAATGCACATTCGAAAAGTGCCATCCTTCTTCTTCACGAATAAGACGGGAGCTCCCCAAGGTGAGAAACTTGGTCTTATGAAACCTTTGTCCAACAACTCTTGCAGTTGCTCAGACAATTCCTGCATCTCAGAAGGAGCTAGGCGATATGGCGATCGCGCTACCGGTGCTGCTCCTGGAACAAGGTCGATACGAAACTCGACTTGTCGGGGTGGTGGCAATCCTGGTAAGTCTTCTGGGAACACATCTGGAAAGTCTCGGGCTATCGGAATGTCTTCTAGCTTTCGCTCGTCGGCCTTCTTGTCTACCACGTGCGCCAAGAATGCGACGAGACCTTTCCTTAGGCACTTCCTGGCTTTCATGCTGGTAATAATTCTCAATGGCGTTCCGCGCCTTTCCCCTTGGATCGATAGGGTTTCACCGCTCGCGAGGGGAACTTGAATTATTTTGTCATTGCACACGACGATGGCGCGGTGTGCGGATAGCCAATCCATGCCAACGACTATGTCAAAGCTACCCAGTACGACTGGTAATAGCTCAATGTCAAACTCATGACCACAGAGATCCAACTTACAACCCTTTGCTACCTCTCGAGTTTCTATAGTTTTACCGTTAGCCAGTTCAATGGAATATGGTGTGTCTAGCCTACTAGTCTTTAACCCAAGTAATCTTTTAAATTCGACAGATACGAAGCTAAAATCAGCGCCAGTATCAAACAATACTGAAGCATAATGACCATTTAGAGGGAACGTACCAGTGACCACATTAGGGTCTTGTCGTGCGTCACCGGCACCAATCACGAACGCTCGCCCACGGGCTTGGTTGTTAAGTTTGGGGCAGTCCCTCTTCCAATGATCGAGCGATCCACATGAGAAACAGGGCCTCGCTCCACTGTTCTTTGGCGCTCCTGATCTGCAGTCTTCAGTCTTGTGCCCCGAACGACGGCACTTACCGCAGATTACTTCGTTCTTGCCCTGGTAACCTTGCTTCCCATTATTTCCACGTCCAGTGGCTACATACCCTTTTCCCTTCTTCCCTGAACCTGATGACCCGTCCTTCTTCCTTTCATCGCGCTTACGCTTCCCAAACCTTGGCCTATTTCCCTGTTCACTTGACCCAACGACTGAACTTGTACCCAGATTCTTACCCTCAACACTGCTGGACTCAGTAAGCTTCAACCCTGACACTTTCCGGATTAGCGTGCCCATTCGGATGGCGTCTTCAGTGAGGCTCAAAGCGAGGTCGATGGCTTCGCGCATGGTTGTAGGCTTGGAAGCAGTGACCATGCCGCGTATCTGTGGTGCCAGTCCGAAAAGGTATCTTTCCACCTTCTTGCTTTCCGGGGTGACCAGGCGAGGCACTAACCGGGAGAGGTCATGGAATCTGGACGTGTATCCAGCTACGTCCGGTCCAACCATGGTGAGGTTCCAGAACTCAGTCTCTAGCTTCTGCACTTCACTTGCCGGACAGTACTCAGCGATCATTAGTTCTTTCAACTCCAACCATGATAAGGAGTAAGCAGCATCATCTCCCAGTGTCTGCACTTGGTTGTTCCACCAGGTCAGAACTTGGTCCAGAAACAGGTTGGTGGCATACATGACAGCCTGTCGCGGGGTACAGCTGCTAATACGGATCACAGCTTCGGTCTTCTCGAACCATTTGACTAGTCCGACAGAACCTTCAGTACCGCTGAAATTCAGTGGTTTGCAGTCCAGGAAAGCTTTAAACGTGCAGCCACGTTCTCGTGAGGCCGTTTCTGCAATAATAAAGCAATGTTGAATATAAGGTAGGAGTTTCACGAAGACTCCTGTCGCATATACCCGACGTCTTCTTACCAGTAGGGGAGGTTTCGCGTCTGTCGCTCCCGGTTCGGTCTCGCGACCTTTCGGTGCGCGTGGCATTGTGTTCTGCGAGAGCCTGAGCGATACGTCCCGAAACTAGGGTTTCAAGCTCTTCAGGTGTCGTGGGTAGTCTTACATTCCCACTGTTGCTTCTTGTGGCTGGTGCCATGTTTCTTCAATAACCAATATCAAAGGTTAATTTCCAACAATCATTCATACAATATCATCACATATATAGTATAAACAACCACACAACATATGAACGCAATAATCACCATAACAACAACACGCAATCACAACATAAACAGAATAAGTAATAATAATCGTAGATAATCACAACACATATTTTACCATAACAAAACTTTCATTAATTTCAATACCAAGTACAATGATTTGTTCATAATAACAAAAACCGAGGACACCTTCCTCTTACATTGCTCTTTGAAATACACTAGAAATATAATGTCATATGCCGGCACAATCCCGCTCGGCTAGGCAAAAATGCAGATGGGTGCTATAACCCATGCTGTGCTATCATACTACTACTACTACTGCTATGTCCGCGAGTGATCTCCCAAAACGTCCCTGATGCTACTGTGGCGGTGGCGGCGGCGGGTGCTGGTACTGGTACTGAGGTGCGCACATGCTGATGGTCATACTGATCGCTATAATGCGATCGTACAAGAATTGGCGATGCGCAAAGTGTGCGTCGCCCGTAAGGCCACAATGAGCATCCATGCTCAATAGCTCCTCAGCGTAATGTGCCAGTGCATCCCTGGCATCAATGATCCTGGCCCACATGAGCTGGGCCTGCTGCTCCATCTGACTCACGGTGCGCTGCACCGTGTCGGTGAGGGTCTGGAAATCTCTCTCCAGTGAGATCACCGTGGACCATGCGGGTCCTGACAGTGGGGCCATCCCGTGGGGCTGCGACGGCCCTGGGATGTCAGTGTACGTCGGCTGAGACGGGCCGACGATATCGGGTATGGGTAGTGGTGTGAAGGGTGGGACAAAGCCCGGTAATCCAGTGAAGCAGTAGGGTGGTACCTGGTATGGGTCTCCTGCACCTAGAGTATACGGTGCAAATGGGGGTGTCACAAACGGGGCTCCTGCATCCATAGTGAATGGTGCAGGTGGTGGGGTAGGGAGCATCTCGGGTAGGGGTGGTAATGTGGGAAAAGTGGTGATGGGTAGTGTCATGGATAAGGGTGTGGGGACTATAAGCTCGGCGAGTGGGACCATGAGTGGCTGGGTGACAGTGACCCACTCTAAAGTAGACATCACAGTGGTAGAGGTGGGAGGGCTAGCAGTGGCATGAGCTGCCAGTCCTGCTCGGTGCAACTCAGAACTGCGGGCTGAGCTGCCCTCAAGGATGTGCCCAGTAGAAGCTGGCCCATCCTGTGGTATGGGCTCGGGCATGGTAGGTAAGGTGGCTGGGGTAGTGGTAGCATGCCCTATCATCGGAGCAACGTGCTCCTCCTGGCCTGCTGGTGGGATAGGCACAGCAATGTGCTCCACCGACGCAGTTGACTCATCGTCAGAGTCATCGGAGATCCACCCGTTGTGTCCCCGGCAGACAGGCACAAGCCTCATGCCAGAGGGAACGGGGATAGGTGGGGTAGGTAAAGGCTCACGGTCGACTGGTGCGTGTCGATCGTATGGAGACTCGACAGTCTCCGACCGTGTAGGGATAGGTCTCGAAGGACCTGCGCAACCTACAGGGAAGTCCCTGACGGCGCGGATAGGTAGTGCTGGCAGTGGTGCTGCCTGGAATGGCACTAGAGGCAAGTCGGCCTCGGCCATCGGTAGGTCGGCCACGGCGGCCATGTCGTCTCCAGCGGGGGCCCACGCTGGGTCCTCGCTAGGGTCCGTCTCGTCGGAGCTATCTCCGTCGGCGCCCTCCATGGCGACATCAACGTCCATCTCATCGTCCTCGGGATCGAGTATCACCACCTCGACCGGCTCCGCTGGTGGTGCTGGGATGATCTGGAGGCTACTGTCGTAGCTCGGTGCTATGCTCCCTGCATTCGACATCCTGGCAAAAGAACCGTACTAATATTTAAGTATTATTCGTTAGGTAGTTAAGGCACATATCTAAGGTACTCTTCCTAACCTTCTAACACAAAAATAATACATATACTTACCATGGCTAGCTTGGTCGGAATCTCCATATACCCAAATGGTCGTTGGAAAAATTTACTTTATTGCGTTTCGCATACATTTGAAAGATTTTGAACCAAATCCGGTTATAGTTTAGATTTTTAAAATGCTAATTCGCTATAACCTTGGCTCTGATACCACTTTCTGTCACACCACGTCTAAGGCGGAAACACGTGGCGCGACGGTTCAAAAGTATTAAGCCAAGTTTAATGCAAAGCACAATATTAATTAGAAAACGGGCATTTATTCAATGCTAATAATCATGTCAAATTGTTAATACATAATCATAAATTGTTTTCGAAAATGATAAAGAGGCTTCTCCCTTTATCCCTAAATCCATGGAATAAAGAGATAAGACCCCGTCACGACATTTCCAACGCCCGATCTGGAGACATCCCCGACCCTGCTCGCCATGCTAACTTCCATCAATCAATTACCTGAAAGATATGTTTGAAAATCGTCAATATATAAATATTGGTGAGTTCACAGGTTTTAATTTAATAAGTCTTTATAAAGTGGGAATATCCTTGTTATGACATTTATAGGAGTTGCAAAGTCCTACAATTTACTTGAGCCTATAACCAAACCAAGACAATTAATAATGCCCCCGCCCAAAGTCGTTACTCGGTATTCCTACGACTTTATTTCAGAATAAGTGCACCCCAGGCATATGCCGATGCATAATCGACGCTATCGATTAGGGGTGGGCCTTGTCAGGCACCAATAGTACTATCCAAATATCCCTCTGGTTTCTCATTCCTGAATAAATGATTATAGTGGGGAGGTCTCAACCCCGAGTGGCGATCTTTACTCAAGTATCCAACCCGTCATACAATCCCAACATATCTTTCCCCCGTAAAAACGTTAAATAGTTTAGAAATGGGGCCGTGAGACTCACCTGTAACTGTGCTCGGCTCAAAGAAAATAGTAAAGTTTGTGATCCCGTACCTACAAAGGTTCTAGGCGTATAAGTCACTTACACCCATGGTGTATGTGCCTTGGCAAGTTGTACACCCAACTTCCCGACCACGTCTTTATCCCAATTCCCGTTTAATAGTTTCGTATCCTAGGTTCAATGGCGATGGATTACCCTTTCCTTACAAGTCATACATTATTCTTATAATTATTCTTTATGACTTGTACAACATTATACTTGACACGACTCCACCCAACGTATAATTATTTTCCCATTCAAATAATTATACTTAGGATCTTTTCGCTCAATATAAAGTGTTTTCTTATTAACCGACCCGACTTACTTTGCCACATATTTATTTTCCCATTTAAATAAATATGCTAAGTCTTTGTCGTTTGGTAACATAATCTTAACGCCCGACTAGACTTACCACACCGTACATTTATTTTCCCATTTAAATAAATGTACTAGAATCTTGTCGGTATTCACGCGTTCGTAGATATATCTCATCTACTCGTCTCGGTTTTCCTTCTCGCACATCTATTTTCCCATTTAAATAGATGTACTAGAATTCCGTCGGAAACGAGTATATGTACATATACCATTGCGTGGATACTACTTGTTAAGTTCATGTGTCGTTTAACGTTTCTAGTTTGTTATGTTCCTCTTTTCCCACGAATATTGTTACTACACTTAGGAAAGTGTTACGCACGTTTCACCCTTGTTATATATATTTTATTTCCGTAAAATATATATGTATATTTTTATCTCGACGTAATAAGTCCGTTTACGTTGGTTCGTGCAACTAAGTTCGTTAGTTAGCGTTTTTCATATTTATTTCCGTTGCGTGTTCTTATGGAAGTATTGTTCCAACTTCCGATTCCGAACGTTTATCTCTCGGAAAAATATATTATGTACGTTTTAGTCCGACTCGTCCAACTTGTTACCAAAAACGTTTCCGATACTTTTATATTCCCATTTATATAAAAGTACCTTATTTTTGTACAAGTCTTTCCAAGTATTTATTTTATAAAATCTTACTTTATACAATACTCGCGTTACTCCATTTATTTTTATAAAACGTCCATTTTATAAAAATATACTTTTTACTTAAAATGCCCAAGTAGGCTATCATTATTTACCAAGGCAACCTTGTAAAACGTTACTTACACTTTTTGACACTAATAATTCCATCATGGTGTTCTTGGTCCAATAACTTCTAAAATATTCATTTTAGTCCATTGGTTTCCAAGGTTGTCATTTTAAATCCTTTAATTTACACTTGTAACATTTTTCCCTAAATCTTTCATGGTTATTATTTTTCTTCCACTTTAGTGGACTTTGAAGAATCATTTTCACCATGTTTAGTTGTTTTTACTCCTTTTTACTTTTAATGTTCTTCTAATCCATTCTAGATATCAATGACATGTTTATTTCATATCCTTATCCAAAACATCAAATTTTTACTCATCTAAGTGAGTGGACTTTGAAGAACTAGTTTTTCCATCTATGGCTTTCTAATCCATTTTAATATTTTTATGACTTTATTATATCATCCTAGGATGATTAAAACCACTTTTCATCATATTCAAGTCACTTTTCAAAATATTGCTTTTCTCATCTTCAATCACCCAAACATGTTCTTATTATAATACTTTCATCAAAATATTACTTTCATTAAAAATAACTAAGTTTTCATCATAATATTATTCTCTCATCTTCATTTTTAATATAAAACCCATTACTTCTTTAGAACTCATTTCTATTACCCACATTGTACAACTTGCATCATAGCACAAAAACAAAATATTCAAATTAATAAAACAATGCAAGACTTACAACTAGCTCAAGGCTAGGGAAGACAAAATCTTGGATTTTGGGTGTGGTTTAGTGTGTTCTTCCAAGTGGGTTATGCTCCAAGCTCTTAACACACAAGAAAGGGGTTTGAATGAGGATGAACTAGAGGTAATTTGGAGTAGTAAAAATTTGAAAGAAAATGTTAATGTGGGGGTGGTTGGCTACGGCCAAGAGGAAGAACAAGGAAGGAGATTTGGTGATTTTCTTCTAATGCATCTCAAGTGGCTTATAATGCTCTTCCAAATCTTGCAAAGATCACCAATTATCTTTTCTTGGATTTGGTAATATCTTGGAAGGATTTGTATTAGATTATGAAAATCTTATAAAGATTTTAAGAGGGTGTTTGGGCCGAAAATTTGGAGAGAGAGGGGTGGTGATTTGGTGAATTTTATTACCCAATAATTTTACATGCAAGGTCATGATTAATATCCACCAAATGATTATCTTTAGATAGCACAAGTAATCTTCCACTTGGGTGGGCCATGGCCGGCCCCAAGGGGTGTCTAGGTGGGGTCCACTTTGCTAAATAATACCCCATTACTTGTTAAGTTAGTTCCTTACGGGTATCGCCCGGGTATTTCTCGAATTTTCGTCGCGTTTTCCCTCGATATTAAAACACCGTTAATATTCATAAAATTATGTCCAGTTAAATTACTGATAATTTATTTCGGTTTTTGTCGGGTGAATTTACGTGTTACGCGCGTATCGGGTGCGGTACGCGCACTTTATTCGTTACCGGGAGATTTGTGCATTAAGCTTTTACGTATGGCTTTGGGTTTCCAAAACTCATAATATTTTGTGAAAATATTATTTATTTTATATTCCGGGTGTCCGGTGTTCGTTTCGCTTATTTCAGTTTTACCGGGTAATCGCCAGTATCCATACCGGATAGTTTTGTCTGCGCACGATCCTATCATGCTTTGCTATTAAACTCATGCATTCCTATGCATTATTTGGGAAATCCTATCTTTCTAAGGCCTCAATTAAATATTCAGCACATAATTACGGTTAATTACGTTAATCGCGTTTAATTAATTAGTACGGAATTACCTTAATTTTGCCGGTTGTTACAGAAATCTCACCTCCTTTTTCAAAACTCTTGGCATCATGCATCGCCTATCTTGTCCTCATACAAGTGAACAAAATGGATTTGTTGAGCGACGACACCGTTATGTTGTTGAAGCCGGCCTCACCCTCTTGGCAGAATCTGGTGTTCCAATGCGGTTTAGGAACTTCTCTTTTGAGACTGCCACTTATCTAATCAACCGCATGCCCTCTCGAAATTCTCTCAACATCTCCCCTTTTGAACATCTCCTTAACCGCAAACCTGACCTATCCTTTTTACTTGTTTTGGGGTGCCAATGTTTCCCTCATCTCCGTCCATATCATCCACACAAAATGGATTTTCGCTTTATCCCTTATATCTTTTTAGGATACAGTTCCTCTCAGCATGGTTACCAATGTCTTGATTCCACTTCAACCCGTATTTACATTGCCCGACATGTACGGTTTAATGAAGAATATTTTCTTTTTCTTCAAACTTCTTCTCCTACTCCACCTTCTCCAGATCCATACTACTCTTCATATCCATTTCTTGACCCATCAACCCAACCACTTAACCCACCTGTTTCCACTCCTACCGATTCACCTAGCCCAGTCACAACCCAAAATACCCTTGACACAACAAGTCGATCCACCACCCCAACTACCCAATCACCCACGGACCCACCAGCCTCACAATCACAAACAGACGACCCAATCATACCCCCTTCTCCGGTCCAACCACAACTAAATGCTGATCCACCAATTGAACCTAATAATTCTACTCTTCCACCATTACAATTTACCTATACCCGACGCCAAACTACCCGATCCACTACCACTAAAACCACAGCCGCAAATCCCTCCACCACTACCACTAACCAACCCACTACAAGTCAACCTCGTACCCGTCCTGCGAATCTTCGTCCTAACTCTAAGCAGCGGGCTCCATACAATGCCTCTGCTTTTCACACTTCCTCTACTGATCATTCCACCGCCGAACCATCCACCTTTGTTGTGGCCCACAAGAGTCCTCATTGACGTACAACCATGATAGAGGAATACAAAGCTTTACTGCGAAATGGCACCTTGACTTTAGTACCACCTATTCCTAATACTAATGTTGTTGATTGTAAGTGGGTGTATAGGTTGAAGAGTGATGAAAACGGACATATAAAATGTTACAAAGCTCAGCTAGTCGCCAAAGGTTTTAATCAGCAACCGTGGATTGATTATCATGAGACATTTAGCTCTGTGGTTAAATCCACAACTGTTCGTGTGGTTTTGTCTCTAGCTGTTACTAGGCAATGGCCCCTTCGTCAGCTCGACGTACAGAACACTTTTTTATATGGTGACCTTAAGGAAACTGTTTATTTACGACAACCGCAAGGCTTTATTGATCCAGCAAAGCCGAATCATCTTTGTTTACTTCATAACTCATTATATGGCCTCAAACAAGCTCCACGGGCTTGGTTCAATCGTCTTTTCGGGGCTCTGTTACAGCTTGGTTTTCACGGGTCTAAAACAGATCCCTCATTATTTATTTACTCCCAAAATGTAAATTTACTGTATATGCTTTTTTATGTGGATGATATCGTCTTAACTGGAAACAATCCAAAGCTTATTGACAACATCATTCGACGGCTCGGCACCACTTTTGCTATCCAAGATATGGGCCGGCTTTCATACTTTATAGGTATTGAGGTGATTCCACGTGGTTCTGACTTGATTCTATCTTAAAAAAAAATACATATCTGAAATCATTCATAAAGCTGGCCTCTCTTAATCCAAACCGATTGCCTCACCTATGGTAATAAACTCCCATCTATCTCTTGGTGATAGTCCTCCGTTTGATGATCCGGTAAAATATAGACAAATAGTTGGTGCTTTACAATATCTCACTGTCTCCCGACCAGATATCACCTTTGCAGTTAACAAAGTGTGTCAATTTATGCACTCACCAACAAAAAATAATTGGTCTGCGGTTTAAAGGATTCTTCGATATCTTCAAGGAAGGTCATCTACAGAGTCCGAGTATAAAGCCTTAGCAGACACGGTTACTGAGATAATATGGCTTGAGGCTCTTCTTAAGGAACTTAACGTTTCTTTGACATATGTTCCTACTTTATGGAGTGATAATCTTGGTGCTACCTACCTGTCATCCAATCCAGTCTTTCATGCTCGAACAAGACATGTGGAAATTGATTATCATTTCGTTAGGGAAAAGGTCGCGCAAAGGAAACTCTCAGTTCAGTTTATCAAAACAGATGATCAGATTGCAGACGTGTTCACAAAGCATTTTTCATCACAACGGTTCCGTCTTCTTCGATCCAAGCTACAGGTCGCTCCCCGGCCTTAGCTTGAGAGGGAATATTAGACATAAATATATATTATTAATGTTATATTAAAGGGTCTTAAGTGTAACTTTATTATCTATTTATAGTCTTGTAACTCTCTATTGTAAGGACACAAATAATCAATACAATTACAAGTTTCATAATATATATATATATATATATATATATATATATATATATATATATATATATAGATTAAAATGAAAAGTTCCTATAAAATAATTAAAATAATTTAGTCATCTAGGTCAGGTGGACGATGCGTCCAATTCGCACCAAAGTTAGGTCTTTCTCTACTATGTATTGCTCGACGATTTGTTAGGCTCTCTTAGTTACTTATCATGTTAAGACAGTGTGCAGTCGATCGAGCGTGAAATTAGGCACCCCCACCCCCACAAAAAAAGCCCTAAGACCGCCCCTTAGGGCGTTATGGGTCAAAAATGGCTTTTGGGGTGAAAAAAATAACGCTAATTTGAGCATGGTGGTACCTCAATTTGATTGAGTCAATCAAATGTGGGAAGGGACGTTATCCACCTCCATCATCACCACTACGGAGGTTCTAGCAGTTTTGGTATTTTGTTTTCCTTTTATCCTATGGTAGAAGCATGCAATTGTACATTGACTTTTTTTTTATTCCTTGGCTTTGGCTTTTTTGAAGCACCCTTTCTTACCAATTCCTTGACCTTTTTGAAGAATATTTTTTTCTCCTAAAGTACGTATGTAAACACTTTGACGATCGTAACCCATTTTGGATAATTACCATCGGCAAGATAATACACATGCGAGTACTCTTCTCCATTGAAGTAAAACGTAGACCCAAAGGGCGCCACTCTGTCAACGTAGTCACTGTAAATATGTTATTGCTCAAAAACATTAACTTCATTGTTGGATCCGGCAACACCAAATAACTCATACCAAATTCTAATATCATAGGATGCTATGACTTCAAGCAATTGGTGGGCCTGAATGGTCACCTCACTCATGCTGACCAATGTTTGGAATCTATACCAAGCATCCTAAGAAAGCTTTATAAACTCCGCACATAGTTGAATGTTGTTAAACATCAGTTTCCTCATGTCATGTCGATCTTTTTCCTATAGAGGTGAATCACACCTTTAAATATTTAATTCTTAAAATTAAGAACTATCAAACATAAAAAACTAATAAACAACAATAATAATAACAATTCAGTTATACCTTTGCAAAAATATAGAAAACTTTCTCATGATATTTTTTTCTATTTCAAATATTCATCTCATGAGTCAGTTTTAATCCCGTATATAAGTTAGACAAATAGCGGATATACATTTTTGTAACATGGCGAAACCAGGTTTACCTCTAGCATCAGTTTGTTGTTGAAAAAAATCATATGTTTGCTCCAAATCCCAACTATACGTACAAAATTCCTGAATCATACGAAAGCGCCACCTAAAGATAGCCTTACAGTCCTGGTGAAGTGGAGGTCGTCTTATAAGCCAACGTGACCTTTGGGCAGGACTAAATAGATATTTGATCGTGATTTTTTCCGCCTCCATAAAAAGCTCGACTTCCTCAGAACCTTTCGAAGATAATGAGAACTCCATATCGTTCTCCTTATTGTTTTTTTTTTTAAATTGAGAGATTTAGGTATATTTGAGAGTAGAAAGAAACGAGGGTTGCTAGTTTTTAATGAAAAATAAACTGATTTAAACAAAATTTAAAACTTAAGTTAATTATTTTTATGTGTTGGTCATATGCATCAAACTCAAAAAACCCAATGTTCTCGAAAAACAAAGGTTGCACCCGTGGAAGGTAAAACCAGCCCAAGCGCTGCCTACATGGTGCTGGTTAGCGGCCCCACAACGGATACATTAACATCATTTTACATGGGTAAAAGCAAAACAAAAAACAACCGTAGAAATAAAATTTCTTAGACAAAGTGACAAACAAATAACCAATTAGGTAAAGTGAAAAAAATCATAATCAACATCAGTCTTATATAATAAAGAAAATAATGAGTGACATTTTACTTAAATGTCTTTATTTAAGCCTCAAAGTGTTACTAAGACTCACCTTAGTGAGGCGTAAAAAGTATTTATTCACGCTCAATCACGTCACAATTGCATTACGCATAGGCATTAAATGATAAAAAAAAAAATTGGAGAGGCGTGGTTTATATAACGTCACTAAGACCATAGGTAATGGTTAATGCCCCTAAGGGGCATTTTTTGACACATCATCATTATAATGCCCCTTTAAAAGATGTGTAATGGTTATAACCCATTTTAATGCCCACAAAATGCCTATTACACATAGTCTAAATGGGTATCAACATTATTTCTTTTATTAAATGCGTTTCTAAAAAATACAAACAACCTTTCCATATGACCATTAGCATTAATTAAATATCAATATTAATTTATATAACGCCACTTCAGTTATATTTTTATTTGAAAAAATAATTGACTAAAAAGATTGTAAAAGTAATTAATCATTTCGTAATGATTGAAGGGGTAAGAAAGGGCTACACCCATTTTAGCTAAAAATTTTCTTGTTAACATGGCATCCACATGACATAAAATGCCTCTAAAGGATTTCAACCACTACACATGCTCTAAGATTAAAATTATGTTCGTTAATATTAACTTAATAGAATACATACGTGTTACATAAAAATTCATTATTTTCAAAACATATGTTGAAGATAACACGTGTCATTTAAAAATTAAATTATATTTTATTTATTCTATGCAATACACAAGTTTTTAAACACATAATTTTTTTATTATAAAGTATATAATATTATATTTAATGAAGTTGTGGAATATACGTCATCCTAACCTAAGAGTTGTAACTAATGAAACTCTTGTGATTCTGGCCATGAGAATGTACCAAAGTGACAAAAGTTCCGAGTTAAAGGGTAACAAAATAATTATTAAAGTTATTACTAGTGACCAAATCCTTGAAATCAGCATCAATCTAGTAGCTAATTTCTGGACGATGAAAAAAATAATAATTGAAAATCTGGGTAACTAGTTTCTAACGTTAGAAAGCAAAAGAGATATGTTGTGACAAAATATGATTGCTGAGAGACGGTGCAATCAGAAGGCCATGTCCAAGAGTTTTGTAATTACAGCTAAGAATAAGAAGTCAGGATCGAGAAACTCTTGCTTTAGAAGTCCTTGTTGAAAAGTTGTCGAAAGAGAAAGGATGAAAAGCATGGTTGCTCCATGTGCTTTTTAGATATTGCATTCTTAGTTCTAGTGGTTCACTAATTACAAAGTTGCTCTCTAGGTTTGTCAAAAGTGTACCCGTGTGATCCCCATGACTAACTACTGTTATCTTTTCTGGTTAAGTCCACCTATGTGCTTCCCATGTGGAGGTATTATGGTCATTTCGTGTTACCCCATCACCTCCACCTCCACAAACCCCTACCACCATCACCTCCACCTTCACAAACCACTACCACCGTCATGAACAGCCACCACCGGCTGGCCACTCCCACTCCCGAACAAAGGTAACGTCTCCCCCCCCCCCCTTCTCTCTCTCTCTCTCTCTCTCTCTCTCTCTCTCTCTCTCTCTCTCTCTCTCTCTCCTTCTATTCTCAACCTACCTACAAACTCCATCCATCACCCCTCTGTTAAAGAAACCATAAACCCACCACCTCCACCCCCGGCCAGTCGAAATCCCCTAACCCTAATCGTGCACAAACACTACACAACAAGCACACACACAAACAGCCACCACCGGTCACAGCCAGACTCGATGATTCACTTTCAATCAGCATCTATTCCCTAGATGATTTGTTTGTGAAAGTGGAGGTGATGGTAACGGTGGTAGTGGTTTGTGAAGGTGGAGGTGATGGTGATGGTGGTGCTTGTGAAGGTGGATGGTGACGGCGGCAGTGACAAGGTGGGTTTGGGAACGGTGTAGCAGGATGAGGATTGGTCGGGTTGGGTCGATGGATGTGGGTTCTGGGGTCTGGTATGTGGGTTGCGACTGTTGTGTGTGTAGGTTTGTGGTTAGCGGCGGTGGTTTATAATCGGGTTTGGGTGATGGTTGTGGTGGTAGAGGAAGACGACGGAGGAGGTGCAGGGGTTATGGTTGTGGTTTAGGGAGATGGTGGTGGTTTGAGGAAGAAGAAGGGGGTGGCGTGGGGATATGTTTAATATTATCTTTTTTTATTTATGTTTTAAATTGTTTTTTTTTTATATTTGAGGGCAAAAATGTAATTTACCTGTTTTTAACTGAAGAAATTGAGGACAGTTAGAGGTAAGGACCACACGAGTACAATTTTGTTAAACTCAAGGATCAACTCTGTAATTAGTAAACCACTAGGACCAAGAATGCAATATCTGAAAAGCAGAGGGACCAATAATACGATTCTCGATGAAAATTAATAGAATTTTTTTAATAATGTTTATAATTAATTTGTTGACAAATCAGTAAGAATCATAATATATAGTGATTGTACAAATAGAATAGTAGGAATCTGTTACAATCAAATTCCGTACAAAAGACAAATATGCATTCAGACCAATATTCTAAATCCACCTCAACAAATGGATGTTACTCTCACACAAGAATTGACAACCTCGTATTTTAGTAAATATCCAAGAATTCGAATCTTATTCTGAAACATAGCTTCTGGCCTATATTTAACTCAACTGAATGGACTATATAGGTGTTGGGATGGTAATGGGTCGGGTTTGGGACGGGTTTAGGTAATCCGAACCCCATACCCAATTAGGTATGCCTGTCCCAAACCCGGCCCAAAACCCGTCGGGTTTGTGTCGGGTAATTACCCATCGGGTATCAGGTATACCCGCGGGTTTTGGGTAAACCCATTAATTTTTAAAACTTACCTATTGAGTATATCCGACCAAAGACCCGACAGGTATCTATTAGATAACTATTAACCAATTACATTTACCATTATCAAATATATATGTAAATGATTACAATGTATAAATATAAAATATTTAAATCTTATAAAAACACTCAAAGACTTAGACAACAAATAGTATACACTAATTTTTGATAATTTTTAGCGCAAGATGATAAGCTAGATGGACAATTTGATATACTTTGCATACATATTTAAAAAGATATACTAGAAATTATATTGGGTATCTAATCGGGTAAACGGGTATATACTTTATCGGATAATTGGGTCGGGTAAACGGGTATATCATCAAATCCCAAGCTCGTCCCAAACCCGCGAAAAAAATAAAAACTAATCCCATACCCGGACCCATACCCGATTACCCGACCCAAACTCGTCCCAAATATATCGGGTTTCAGGTTTACCCATTAGATTCGGGTTTGATTGTCATCCCTATATAGGTGATCAAGTATGAGTGGACTATATACGTGATAAGCTTGGAATATAATTTGGGCTCATTTGAATATTTCATTAAGGGGGGCGCTCATAGAGAATATTTTTCACGTCACAGATGTTAACCAATTATGCACTGTCACATTACTTCACTGATTTTTTTTATTGATTTATTTCACTGAAACATTTTTTTGGAGGTAGTACTCCACTGATTTTTTATTTTTTTTTGTCATTTAAATACAAATCTAAACCTTTTTTTAAAAAAATCACACGGTTTTTATAATTTACCACCTAACGGCCAGCACATGATTAATTTTCATAAACCGTTTCACAAACACGGTCAAAAATATTTATTTGCATTAAAATCGGTCATATCAAACCGTCAGAAATCATGCAATACAGTTGGATTTTTTAGTATATATCACCATACGACGGTGGTGAAAACACACTTCAATATCAACACAACATCAAGAACACCTATACCCTTCAAAATAACCCGTTGGACAAAAAATGAAAAAATGGCTCTGGTTGTGTGCGTCAAAGATGCACAAAACGACCCATCCTTGCAACGCCAACAAGGCTCAGGTGGCAAGGACACACGGTTCTGGGACCGTGTTTTGGCTAACTTCAACCGACAAGTCGGCCAAAGCGTCCGCACAATCGAGAGTCTGCAAAGAAAATGGACCGATCTAAACAACAAGTGTGATCGGTGGACGACATTGTACGAGCGCACCATTAGCCGCCACCCGGGCATTGTGCCAGAGACTGCTGTGGAGATAACCCAGGTGACCTATGCAGGTCGCTACCGCGGCACATTTGACAATGTCCGGGCGTGGCAACTCATGCGCCAACTTTAAGCTTTATTTTTTTATGTATTTTTATTAATGTTTAATATTAATGAATTATGTTTATGTTTTTGTTATTTAATTTTGTTTTAATTTATTTTTATTATTTTTAAAACACACGATTTAAATTATAAAAAAACAATAACAAAAAAGTGATAAAACAAACTGTTATATTAAAAAAAAATTGAATTATATTAAATCAAAAATAAAAAAACACGGTTACCAGCCCATTAGATAGAACCAGAAAACGGTTCACTGGACCCCAACCAGCAATGGTGGCGGCGGTGTTACCGTGTTGGTTGTGGGGTACCCGTGACCTTTTCTAGTGGTGCCCCGTCCCCCTTACTAAGTCACAATCCGGTGTATTACATGGGTTGATAAATGTAATATTATATAATTAATAAAAAGTAATGTTCAAGAAAATATATGCATTTCACGGTTGAAAAAATCGATCTATTATACTAATAGATTAGAATATAATTTAATTTGTTAACATATACAGTCATTAAGATATGTATTTAGAAAATGAACATTATAAATTTGTTTAAGTTATTTAAAAAACTTTTTTTTCAAATGAGAATTAACTTAAATTTTTTTTGAACCGCCTATCTTTTTATTATTAACATATTGTATTTTTACTATTATTTACAATCTAACCACACATCAAGTATTTACTCTGATTTGCTCCGTGACACTAACTATCGAAAATCCTTATTAACAAGAAGGATATTTTGGTAATTTTACGGATAAGAGTAAGGTTATTTTGGTATTTTTTTTATGTAAAGACATGACATATACATAACACATACACACAATTACTCTCTCTCTCTCTCCCTCCCTCCCTCCCCCCTCTCTCTCTCTCATACACCAACCCCCACACATTCAACACTACCATCCACCACCGATGACGACCACCTGCACTGCCAGCCATAATAGTTCGGAGAGAGAAACAGGACTAAAATATAGTCTTTTTACCAGGTTTCTCGTATTGACCACCATCACTGCCAGCCACAATGTGTTTGTATATTATATATATATATATATATACACACATACACACATTAGGTTATCACCCGTAAACTTTACAGTTTGAAAATTTTTAATTTTAATTAATTATAAATGCATTTAAATAATTATAAAGTTTGATACTTTAATATTAAAAATACATGTGTATGGTACAATTAAAAACTTTTAGAGTTAAATAAAGATATAAATTTTAAATGAAATTGAACATTAACATTAAATAAGAAAAAAAAAAAGTTATATTACAAATCACGAATCCTGGAATATTTTGGTGGATGCAACATAATTAAGTGTTAATTTAAAGTAGAAAATTTAGGATATAAGATATTTAAAGGTTTTATAATTTGAACAAAAAATGAAAAGGTGCTTAAACATTATCAATCTAAATGTTAATTTAAATTTCAAGAAAAACACTTAAATTAACTTAAAATAGTTCAAATTAAATTAAGAAATACTTTACTTTAAATGTTATAAATGTTGATTTTTAAATTTTTAATTATTAAGCTTAAGTTTATAAAAAAATGTTTATTACAAAAGAAAATTATATAAGAAACTTACTCTCTCTCTTACACTATATATATATATATATATATATATATATATATATATATATATATATATATATATATAGGGTCGAGATCCTGTGCAAAGTGTGTTTTGTGTGAGAAGGGTAAAAAGTGTTTTGGACTATTAGATCATCTTAATCAATGGTTAAATTTAATGAGTGGTATTATTGTAAATAATGTTATAGTTATAATAACTAATTAGGCTACTTAGGGGTATAATGGTAAAACACACCCTACATTTAATTCACATTTAAAGGGTCTAATTAAAAATATGGAATGCCTAATAAATTCAATCTTTCTATTTACGTACTCCATTTAATTCACATTTAAGTGTATCTCACCTCTCTCTCTCTCTCTCTCTCTCTCTTTCTCTCTCTTTCTCCTCTCTCTCCCTGCGCCACCTACACAACCGCCATCAACCACCACAAACCACCACCATCAACCGAACCATCATTCGACAGCCACCATCACAAACATAAATAATCGGAGTGTTTTTTTTAGGGATGAAGATGAAGACGACATGAGGTGATAATGGATCAGTGTGTTTTATGGTGGATTATTTTAAACAATATTCATATTGTTGTGTTTTATGTTCAAAGGATTTTTGTGTGGTTTAGTGTTTTTTGAATTTAAAACACATTTTAAATGTATGTATAGTTGTGTTTTTGAATGTGTTACTGATTGTGTATGATGAAGATAAAACACACTTGATTATGGAGAAGATGATGATAAAACACACGAGACTGTTTAAAACACAAAGTTAAGAATATGGTGATAAAACACACGGGTATGAACGTAAAAACACATTGTTGATGAAGCAACTTACAAGATTATAATAAAACACCAATGTGCATAAAAAAACCATATTTTTTGCATCAGTAAAACTCCTTATAAAAATAACACAAAAGGTGTGTTATACCTTCAAAACTTATGATATACCAGTAAAACACCATGTGCTTACATCAGTAAAACACACCAATATGAATGCTGTTTTGGTCGTATATAATTCAGTAAATGAATGATAATGTGCTGAATGTTAATAAAAACTCTATAAAAATTCGTGAAATGTGAAACAAAATCCCTAAGAATGCTCCTAAATTAAACACGAAATAAATTAGCCATTATCTCCTAAAATAAGATTAGCAATGCAATTTACAATATTACCCTTCTATATAATAAAATAGGCTGCACTATTATTGGTTCTCACACTTCTCACAAAAAATAGGTTTTGTACATGATCCTAAACCTATATATATATATTAGAAAATGTTAACTAAAAATATAAAACAACTCGATCTTATTTATGTTTCTATTTTTACCTCTGACTTAGCAATTTACTAGATCACCCTAAACAAATGTTTTAAAACATGTGTTTGTTGTTATGTTGTAACATTGGAACTAATTTTCCCTCATATGTTGCAACATTAAAATTAATTTTTCGTACTATGTGGGACATGAGACATATATGATGCATCAATCATGTGAGGCATGATGTAATGCGAGATATTATTTTGATTGCTTTTATTATTTTTTATTTATTGTCTTGCTTTAACGACTAATAATGGCATGTTATATGTTTGGGGTTGACAACTTGACATATTTTTATCCTCCAAACGTCGTATTCAACTGAACTTTGACAGGTTATCGCTTGTAATCGTAAAATTATCTCATTAAGTCAGGTTTAATTTTTTTTATTTATTGAAAAGGCGAATATTATATGAAACCTGACTAGCAAGAAGGAAGTCGGAGGGAAAACCCAATTACAAATACATAAATGGATTTTGCATCCAGTCGGTCCTATTAAGTTTTTTTTTCTTCTTCTATTCACTACCCTTAAAAGAGTATTGAAAACAATATCTTTAAAAATTGTCGTCTTCCTTTTGTTGTTAGCCCCAAAACAAAGTCTCGTTTTTACACCTCTAAATTACCCACCATGTAGTAAAAATTATCGCTTTAATAACTTCAATATTTTGAGCTTTCATGTGGACCTAATCCAGCCACTAAATAAAAATAGAAGGCTTTTTCAAATCTGGAAGCGAAATGGATAGCAACAACGCAACATAATACGATAACCTAAAAGCCACCTCACATTCACCTAAAAAATGATCCAAAGACTCCGGATACTCATTGCACAAAGGGCACAAAAAAGAAGGAATAGCAATACCTATCTTATCTAAATTAACCCTCGCGTGTAGTCGATCAATCAACGCCCTCCACGCAAAAAGTATTCTCTTTTCTAGGAATACTCGGGTGTGACACCTGGCAAATTCAGGTTAATACTTTACATACTTTACATACATACGAGTCTACCTTAGCAAAAACATTTACTTAACATTATACTTAACTGGGTCGGTTAAGTCATTTAGAATGATTTTGGAATGTAAACACACGAGTCTCGAGTCCCGGGAATTGGTGAATGAATGTAAACGTGTTAGTTATCATGCATTATGTGTTTATAATCACTATATGACTTGTCGATATGTGAATACGTGCTTATATGTGTTAAAATAGTGTTTAACGCGCCGAAAACCCAAAAATGCGTGCTGAGGGCGAGTACAAGAGGTAACAGGCGAGTACAACATGCAATTAGCCCTACTTGCCAGTTTAGAGGCGAGTACAACTTGCAATTAGGCCCTACTCGCTAGTTTTATAGGCGAGTAGGAACCTTAATCGCCTGTTGTAGACTTCTACTCGCCTGCAGCGTGTGTGACGACTAAAAACGCCTATAAATACCACCCTTGTGTTGCAAAACATTATTATTGAAACCCTAACTCACCCCAAAGCTATTCCACACCATAACCAACCTCTGGAACACGTTTTTGCCCTAAAATTCATCCTTTCAAGCTTATACATCATTCTTTAGCAAAATCCAAGGTGTGTCATCCATCCTAAACCTTTGTAAGGTTGTTATTTTGCTCCCTAAAGGTCCAGACCTGGTTTCTTAATGTTTGTGCCTTTGAAAACCCATTAAAAACAGTTTCTAAACAAGTCTAGTCCTTCATTATGTGTTCTATGTGGTGTATTCATACAAGATAGGATTTTTATGATTTAAACATGTGGATTCTTGTGATTTGATATGTTTCTGAGATAAATAGGTTGTTAGCATGATTGTTGATGAGTTTGAAGGTTCATAGTTGTGTATTGGTGATAATAGGCGTTTTACCCGTTTGAATGATTATGAGGGATTAAGGATGACATGATGTGTTTTGTTGAGTATATGAGGTTAGGGTTTGTTCTAGGAGCAATTAGGAACAATAGTATGTTAGTATAACGTTATTATGTGATGAAATCTGGATAATTGCCGTTTAGGGTAAGTTTTGCATGTTAATGTGATGTTTTCATGACAATATTGCCATTTTGGGAAATGTTTGGAATTAGGGCTATTAGATTAATGATAAATTAGGGGTTTTTACTTGGGATGGGTTGTTCAATGAGTTGGGTGTTTTTACATGTTTCGGATCTGATTTGGAGGATTAAACACGCGAAATAAGGCATATTGCTGTAGGAGGCGAGTAGGCCTCTACTCGCATGTAATTACAGGCGAGTAGGCTCTACTCGCGTGTACTACACGTGATTACAACTCCTAATTGCCTGTTTGACCATCCTAATTGCTAATTGACTTTTCTAATTCCATGTTTGATTCCTAATCGCGTGTTTTGCTATTGTAAGCGTATTTTGACATCCCGAAACATGTTTGGACACCTAGGAACATGATAGGAACCCCATGACATGCCTAGTAACCTAATAACACGTGTTTGGACTCGTATATGCATTAATTGAACTGTATGCTAGACTTAGTGAACTTTTGCACATGTTAAGTGTATAGTTTCACATGTATGCATGACATCTTGTATTTGGCTAACACGTGGAATCTTGTATTTGGCTAACACGTGGAATGTCGGGTCACCAATGGGATGTCGGGTCTTGTTTGGTGTGGTCGGTTAAACGTTTAAACATCTTTTCAAATGTACACGGCTATGGTCTAGACTATTGGGGACTAATCAACCTGTAGGTTATTAGTCTAACATCTTATATGCTCGTCATGATAGGTCACCGGTAGTTGGTACTATCTATGGAGTTGATTTACTTGTTTTGGGAAGAAAGTAACATAAGGTGAGTTTCACGGCCCCAATTTAAGTCTTTTCGTTTTCGGGGGAGATACATGCTTCATACTTGGTTTCTTAAAATATCATGTTATACTTGTGTTAAATTCATTTGACGTACTATACGATTCGTGAAGTCCCGAGGGAACCATGAGTATGCGAGGTTGCATAGCAGGGGAAATATGGATAGATCTATTGGGACTGACAGGCCCCACTCGTCGATTAGAGGCCGGCGAGTGCATACTGTCTCGGTCATTAAAAGGCTGCCGTGGCGACGGTGGTACATATTTCGGGCATATTCTTGCACTATCTTGTCAGTAATGGTTTCCAAATTGTAGTAGTAGCATTCATGCGTTTAGCTAGCGCTATCATCTTAACATAGTAGTAACATGATGATCTTTAATACTTTTAACATATATCATAAACCTGTGAACTCACCAGCATTATATGTTGACGACTTTAAGCATGTTTTCTCTGGTCGCTAAGGTAGCTGCATTGGATAGGCACACGGGTCACATGGCGTCTAGTTTGCATATCATGTTTTGAGACTTTATCTTTTATTTACTTTTAAAACATTTGAATTATGGTTTGTACTTTGCTTCCGCTGTGTCGAATTGAGTTTTGAACTTAATGGTTGACTACGTATCTTAAATCATATAGTGTCGTTTATTGTGACCGTTGACTTGGATCCTGGTTTGTCACGCGCCTCGCGGTAAAACCTTGCACGTGGAATTTGAGGGTGTGACATTGGATTCCACCTTGAATGAATCAAATTATTAGGATGAATGAAGCGATAAATTGTTTTAATACACCTATTTAACCGAAAATACTTCCACTCCTTTTAAATTCGACAACCACTTATCTTAACTAGACATAAGATTCACTTGATTAAGAATACAATACATGTCCACAAACTAGGATTTGTCTACACCCCCTCGTAAGAACCTCCACGGTTGTTCGTTCAGAACCAACACTTTTAACAGTTGAAATGCAATTTAGCTAAGTATTGGAATGAGTGGATAGACATCCATGTCTATAGGTTAGGCGTGGTTATGGGCCTTTCCTATTATAAATAGGTGTTTTGGTGTCATTTATCATTTAACTCTTTTGGGGAATGATTTTATAGAGAAAGGTTTCTTAGGGAGAGGACTTAGTATCCAGGTTGTCCACACTATCTGTTAGTGTGAACAGCCGAGTATGTATGCATTTATGTATGAAGATTAATTTGTGTTAATTAATGAATTCTTTAGTTTTATATATTTTAGATCAATTTTGTACTTATTGTTCTCCTGTGTTTGTATTATTTCATCTAAGTCAAGAGTGTTGCATGACATAGGTCAAAAAAATCCTAATAGTTAAAATTTCAAAGAGATTAGTTGTCTTTGGAGATTTTCAAAAAGCTAGTGTTCATGATTTTATCATATTGTATTCATGGATTATTCAAGTATGTTCGTGATTTTATCATGTATATTCATGATGAAGCTGATTATTCTTTTTTTATTACTCGAAGATTGAACCTTTATCTTATGCCGGTTAAAGTAGAGATGATTGATCGAGCATAGTTCATACTAGAGAATACAAGTTACTAGGCATAATTCTTGAATTAGAGAAACTTGGTCCTCTTCCCAAGTGGCTTCTAAAGTTGAGAGTTGCTACATATATGTCTTACTAAAGAGGAGAAGTTGCTAATGGAGTTTGAGTCTTGAAATAATATGGAGGTGCTTACATTAGGGGGAGATCATGGGTTTTTGGTTGATTCATGAAGACATAAGGTAGAGTCATGACGATGCAAGACTGAGTCATGAAGATACGAGACAAAATCAGACAATGCTGAAAAAAGGCGAAGATCAAGTAAAGAGATTATAGTGTTGCACACAATATCAGAAGTTCATTTTGTTATTAACTTATCGAACTAAACTTCTTGTCTTTGTCAGAGTTGATTCGTTTGATGATGTTCACTGGAAATTCAAACTCTCAATCATAGGTCGGTTAAGTTTGAGGATCAGAGGATCAATCAATAATAACTTGTGGAGGTCGGTTCACGTAGTTAGCTTAATACGGAGGGGGTTACTTTAAATTCATACCATTCCTTCTCATCAACCAGATGACGCATCATACCATCCGTTGAGCGTCCACTACTATGCCAGATCATATCTTTTGCCTTGAATCTAGAACTGTACATTCTTTAAAGTCGGGAAGTTAAAGGAAAGTAGCATAACACTTTATGTGGTACTTTTTTTCCATTTGTGTTTGGGTCAACCCATCTACTCTCAATACAAACCGAGCACTTTTCCTTTGACTCATTATCTTTCCTAAACAGAGCACAATCATGTTTGCAAACATGGATAGATTGATACCCTAACCTAATCTTTGCCAGTTTCTTCTTAGCTTCATAATATGAGGGTGGAACGTGATTCTCTTTTATGAATGCGATTCTTATAAACACCAAGAGTTGGTCAAACGAAGTATTCGTCCATTTGTTGATAACTTAAATATGCCTCAATTTTGCTATGAAATTTAGGGAAGACTTCCAACTACAACCGGGATATAACTCAGTCTTGACCTTGACAAACAATGCAAGTAATTCGGGGTCTAAATGAGTTCCATCATCATCTTTTTCTATATATTTATCATGTGTATCTTGCCCCGCCAAAACATCAGTAATTGCATCAAACATCTCATGATCTACCATTGGAGTATGTGAAGCGAAAAGTGTGTCTATTTCCGAAGAATCAGGCTATTCCTCACCGTGATAGACCCATGTGTCATATGATTGTAAAAATCCATAGTCACATATGTGGGCAGAAATAGACCTCGTGATATGTCATTTTGAATTAACACATTTTTTACATGGGCAATAAGTTTTGCCATCAGTGTCCAGATGGTTCTTAGCAATCTCTATAAACTCTTCAATACCTTATATGAAAGTCAGTTAATTCCAATCTCGCAGGGTAGTCCAACTCTTATCAATTGTCATAATGGTTTGCTATCAATTGATAGCATATCAGATAAAACACTTAAAAGTCAAACGGGTTGGAGTGCATGTTACAAGTATGGAGCGCATATTTTCATTAAATAGTCAAACTCAATATCAAACAGCCAAAGTCAATAGGATTTTGGAATGTAGATTGTTAATAGCATATTAAAAATAGCAAAAAAATTTAATACAACAGGAAACAACATACAAAAGTAGAAAAAAAAAAGACTTAAAAAACTAGATAAAAAATCCTACACAATAGCAGCAAAAAAAATACTAAAAAAACAACAAACAATAAAAAACTAAAAAAAAACTAAAAAAAAAAACAATCACAGCAAAAAAACTAAAAAAGCAACAAACAATCATAGCAAAAAAACAAAAAAAACAGCAAACAATCACAACAAAAAAAATAGCAAACAATCACAACAAAAAATAGTAAATTAAAAAAAACCGGATTAATCAATATTAAGCGCATATATGAATGAGGGAATCGCTTTAATTGCCTGGGTACAATAAGCACATTCAATGCGCCGCGCCTAGAATTCTAGCCTAGGTGCATAAGGCGCTCGACTTTAATAACTAGGCAACAAATACTAATACACATTTGCAGATTTTGAATTTGAAACTGTGGCGGATCCAGGATTTTTCGTCAAAGGGTGCACAAAATGGATTATGTTACAACGGGTCATGTTATACTGGTCGAAATGGGTTTGGTCAAAATTAAATGTACCCTAGATCTTATTAAACTCCATATTTTATATACACTCCTTTAACTAATAATATAAACAACCAGCTCAGATAATATTAACCGTAGATAAATATTCCTATGTTATAAATCTCGATCAGAAGATGCAAATAGCTCATTCACATTCCTACATTTTAATCACTTACCAAGTACAGTTTGAACAAATACCAAATACAAAGAGGATAACGGTAGGGGTGTGCAACGGTTCAGAACCGGACCGAATCAAACCAGAACTGTTAAATGATAAATATAAGGTCCAGAACCGGACCGTAAAAAATCCTACCCGTTCGGTTCCGAACCGGATTAAACGGTTCTTATGTAAACGGTTCTTACAGAAACTGATTGTTAATTAAATCCTAAATTTAATAACTAAATAAAAGACAACTTTAGTAAACTCAATTTGTGGTTTCGTAGTTATGTACAAGACCTATATTTCTTAGAAGTGCGCGGTACCAAAATATAATTTTGACACTACGAATAATATGTAATCGCATGACTGATATTACATTAAATCATGCATTATTGTTACATTAAATCATTCCACTATACACATTATGAGCCAACCCCTGCATCTTATAAATGATTTTGTACGCGTTGATGCTCAGTTTAAACTACTTTCTTTCCCCTTTACCGTACTCTATATGTTTTATAGATTATATAATTTGAATGGAATTCATAACTCAACAAGTTTGTTAAATGTTATTTAGTTAACATGACTTGAAAATTTTTATTTTTTATAAAGACTAAAACGTGAAACAAAGATTGTGGATAGTTAGTTTATAGACTACTTGGAAAAGCCCACTAAATTACTAAGGTTTTCAAATATAATATTTAACGTTCAAACCTGATCCGGTTCTAGAGGTTCTTTAAATGGACATGCGGTTCCAAACCGGGAACCGTTTTCACTAAAATTTAAGAACCATAACCGGACCATAAATACGAAAATACGGTTTGAATCTAGCGGTTCGGTTTCGGTTTTCCAATTTTATGGGTTCCGAACAATGAAGTGCTCAGCCCTAGATAACGGGTAAATTGGGGTTTATTAAATCTAGGCTTCGAATACATATCTTGTTACCTTAAGGTGAACGATAAATTAGAGCAATAAATGACACATCAATAGAAAAATATGTCAGCTTTTTTCATGTTAATGATGTTCAGCCCAGCTGCTCGGAGGTGGGAGGGTTTACTTTTTAGGGACGTTCCCGCCTGGGCTCGGTCTCAGGTTCGAGTCCCCCACTCGCACTAAGGGGTGAGAAATTCAACACCCGCGTTTGGCCTAGATTCGAACTGAGGTTGAGGCGTTGTTCGCCGTTTGGATTCTCCGCTGAAACACACCTTCCAAAAAAAAATCTTTTAGTTTTCATTTTAACCTATTATTTAGCTTTATGAAATAACTTATCACTTAAGGTATATATAATTTTAAATATATTGTTTTGCCAAATTTATTCTTCATGAACAATTTTTAGTAGATACATTGACATTGCACTAGATGCAATATAATTTAATAATTTATAATAAGTTTTATCAAATAGTCATACTGATGAGATATGTATCTGTGCGTGTGCACTGCCTCACATCTTCACAACATGTCAGCAGGAGCGCTGACCAAACCTTCTAAAAGCCTGCAAATAGCTCATCGGCAACGTAAACTCGTACATGCCAGCTGTAATCCGACAAGGAAAACGACATGCAGCCAATTAGAGGCCATCATTCCCTGCTCAATGATTATCTGCAGGTACGAGATACAGAAAAGGACAGAAAGGACGACTACAGGACACGTGGACCAATCGCAGAAGGACAACGCCGACAGTGCCAATGGCCTGCGATCGTACAATACTGCTGTCATTCTCATTCCAGCCAATCACAAGACATCTCAAAGGCCTATAAATACCCCTTCTCCCCAAGGAAAATGATTCATTCACTCATCGGCAAAGTAATACTCAGAGATTTCTGTGATAGTTGTGAGAGATAGATTATAGTTGAAACATTGTAATAATCTGTATTTGAGTACCTGTAATCGTCCTAACAATCATCAATACAAATATCTCTTTACTGTGCTTTTATATCTGGATTGTTATATTGGTGTTTCTTAATTGGCGCCATCCGTATTTCGAGCATATTAGAACAACAATCCATAAAACCTTCTATTTTTAATAGAAACCCAACCATGACTTCTCTACCTTTGCCACCATCCTTCACCAGGATAACCCAGGCACTGGTGCTGCTCAGGCAAACACCAGCCAGCCTGATAACACCAGAGAAAGGCAGGAAAACATGACAGAAATGGGTCACAACACAACGCTGTCCCCAGGGACCCGGCAGACCCTGCCTTTCGTCTTTGCTACTGACAACAACAATCAGACTTTCCCAACTGGAAATGCTATGTCGATGGTTAGTCCGTAGATATGGTACGCCTAGCAAAAGGAAGCTCTGAAACGTGCCTACACGCAGAAACTTCGAGAGCAGCAGCTCAAAGAAACACCCCGTCAACTATCTTATGGCGAAGGAAGGCCCATCACTGTATTGAAGGCCCTTCCAAAGCCATAGGACCAAATGGCGGAAGCAAACATACTACAGACCCAACATGGAGGGAAGACTCTGATGAGTCTCAAAGTCATTTTTGCCGTGACATTAGTCAGTCCTTAACCAACACCGTTGGGTGGGGACACTATCTAACCGGTGAAGGTGACCTCACCCAACCATACTACCCTCCATCTTTCAGTGAAAAATCCAAATTTACCCCACGCATTGCGCTCACTCCCTTACCGCCAAAGACCAGGATCCCAAGCAACCTGGGAATGATTGACGGTATAGGTGACCTTGATGATCACCTAAGAAGCTTTGAGGTGGCTGGAAAATGCGCAGGATGGACTTTGCCAGCCTGGTGTCACGTGTTTGCATAGACACTCAAGGGTGTTGCGCGAGTATGGTTCGCCAGCCTACCAAATGGTAAGATTGACAGCCTCAAAGAACTCACTGATAAATTCTTTGATCATTTCAGCCAATAGCGCAGGAGAGAGCGAGACTACACCAACATTCTGCAAGTGCGGAGGCACGATAAAGAGTCAATCGAAGATTACATCACCAGATTCAACCTAAAAGTTCTTCAGATAGGGCCTAATGGTTTCGAGTTAATGAGAGCAGCCTTCAAGCAAGGCGTGCGCTGTGATCCACTAATCCGCACCCTTGCGGGCTGCACTGGAATGCCAAACACGTGGGAAGAAATCATGCGAGGTGCTAAGACCTACGCAAAAACTGAAGGAGAGCTATTGGTCTGGAACAGAGTCCATGCCCCGCAATACACAGATGCACAAGCTCAATCTGTCCGAAACAGAAACTACAGACATGAGAGGAGGGGCAAGGGATCCGTCTGGAACAGGTTTCAAGGAGCCTCCCAAGCAGAAACCAAACCCTTTGAAGCTACAGAGTACAAGGGAAATCAACCTTCTGATCATAGATCAACAAGGCGTAGCCATAACTCTTAGACACCTTTAACAAAGACGCCAGCGCAAGTCCTGACAACAGTGAAGGTAGATTTTCCCGAACCAAGAATCATCAAAAAGAGAGATCGTCTGGACCCCAAAAAGTTTTGTGCGTATCACCAAGATATTGGCCATGAAACAGACGCGTGTTTCCAACTTAAAACCTCCATAGAAAACGCCTTAATGTCTGGTGATCCACGGAAGCAGGTGCAGGAACAACAAAAGAAAATATAAAACGTGAGCATGATGATCCACGGCAGCAGGCGCAGGCACAACAAGCGCAAAACCGAACAAATTGTGGAGTGGAAGGAGCACTAAGTCTGTTTCCCAAAGGTCAAGGGCGGACCCTCCTCCACCCGCGCACTCATTGTTACAGCCATCTTTGATCATTACAGAACGACACGAACATTCATGAATACTGGAAGCAATTTCGATATCATGTACGAGTAGTGTTTCAACCTATTAGATGACGAGGATAAACAGCGCCTGCGCCCCATAAATTCTCCGATCATGGACCGCCGAAGCTGAAAAAGCATTCCAAGACATGAAAGCATGCTTGATGGACTTGCTGACACTCACCGCCCCTCTCCCAAAAGAGCCACTCACGCTATATCTCTGCGCAACGGAGAAGGCGGTCAACGCGGTGTTGATGGTTGATCGAAAGTTGGTGCGGACCTCAATCTATTACATCAGCAGAGTCTTAACAGATGTAGAGACAAGATACTCAACGATGGAAAAGTTAGTCTTGGCCCTGGTCCATGCAATGCGCAGGCTGCGCAGGTACTTCCAAGGCCATCCAATATGTGCTCAGCGACTACAAGTTAAACAGCGTGTTGCGCATAACGTAGAAGCTAGGCGTAGATGAGTACGAAGTCCTTCTGGCAGGATTGCGCATAACGTAGAAGCTAGGCGTTAGGCACGTCGACTCCATGCTAGTAGCCGGCCAGATCACAGGCAAATACGAAGCCAAAGACCCATCAATGATCATGTATCTCCAAAGAGCAAAAGAGCTGATGAACAACTTTGCAACTTGCACCATCGTCCACATCAGCCGTAGTCAAAACAAACCAGCAGACAGGTGTTGACAGCTAGATGACACCGAGTTCCACACAAAGAAAAATGGCCTCCACAAGCTTCGGTACTTTAGCAAAAGAGGGCCAAGTTGAGGTCATGAATAAACCATCAGTTCCACACAAAGAAGTCCACATCGTTCAGACAGGTGTTGACAGCTAGATGACACTGATTGTATCATACCTCACCATAGGCGCACTCCCAGATAAACATGCAGAAGCAAAGAAAATACAACACAAAGCCCTTCAATACCAAATGCAAGAAGGAATGTTGTATAGAAGATCGTATCTGGGACCGTAGTTGAGGTGTGTCGATGCGGACGATGCAAACTATTTGATTCGGGAGATCCATGAAGGAATCTGCAGAAACCACGCGGGACCCCGTATTGTGGTGGCAAAGGTCATGAACGCGGGATACTATTGGTCGGTCATGCACCTGGATGCCCTAAAATTCATCCGCTGTTGTGACTCATGTTAGCGCCATGCGCCCAACAACCTGCGCCCTAAAAATGACATGATCCCAGTAACCTCCGCCTGGTCATTTCAAAAGTGGGCAATTGACATATGGGACCATTCCCAATGACGACCGGAAAAAGAAAGTACATAGTAGTTGCCATTGTCTACTTTACAAAGTGGGTAGAAGCCAAGCCGCTAGCAGAAATCACCGCCAAGCAGGTGAAAAAATTCATATGGGAATTTATCATCTTCCATTTCGGACTACCCTTGACAATCGTCACGGACAACGGGACCCAATTTACGGAGAAAGGGTTACTAAACTAGTATATAGATCTACACATACAGCCATTTTCCACCTCATTTGCACACCCACAAAGCAAAGGCGAGGTGGAGCGCGCCAATCGCAGCTTAGTCGAAGGGATCAAGTCAAGACTGGGAACTAAATGAAAAGCATGGGCGGAAGAGTTAATTTTAATCATTTAAATCATAACTAAAAAAATCAAAATTGAAAAAAAGAGACACCTCTATACCGACGACATATTGCTAGGAAAAGAGTTGTAAAATATTTTTTTCCTGAATAAAAATGAAATTCTAAAAAAAAATACTTTTATCAACGACACGTCATCGGGTTATCATTTGGTAATGGCGCTTAATTTTCCATACATCTCGCCTAAATTTTTAGTGGCGACAAGTCGCCAGGACAGATCAAGAATGCAAAATTTTGTTTGACAACCTTTATTCCTGCGATATGTCGCTGGTAAAAGGTATATATGCCGATGACAAATGTTGCCGGGAACGGTTCGACATATCAGACAACTTTTGTTGTGGTATGCTGTGTTTTCCAAGTCTCTATATCCGTCAAAACTGACTAAATAAAAGTGAAATGACATCCTCACGAAATTTTCACTGAATTGAATGAATTTGTATGTGTAACTTTAGATGATGGGGAAATATCAATAATGTTAGATAATAACAATTTAATTGGATGAGACGTCACTTTTTTCAGAAGTTTTTTTCCTAATTAGTCAGTGATGAATCTTTTCTAACTATTTCTATAATAGTCGCAAGATGGACATGCATATTAATTATCTAATTTTGTATCATCTTGAGTGCAGACAAACCCTATTGAAATGTGATTCAATACTCCTTGCACAATCATGCACGTGGGAAGTTGGTTTGATCATCCGAGAACTCAGGGGTGCTTAGTCTTTGTTTACGTTATGATCAGTTTGAGAATAAGTCAGCTAGTTGTTAGCTTCTCCTATTTTTTAGTATTTTCAATTTATGTTTACCTTGTAGTATTGGCTATATAAGCCAAGTTGATGTACTTGTTTTATTATTTCACAAAAGCTAATGATGAACCGGTCGTCACGGTCATGCAAAACCTAATTAACCTATGTAGTTAGGGTAAATAAGGTATCGAACCCAAGGAGCATGTGGTCAGCGAGTGTTGTTTAGTTGATTGAAATGTCCTACTTATGAAGATGCTATGTGACTTATGAAGGTTGCAATTTGTTCATTTAAGATTTTTGATTTTAAGTTGTTGTTTATAATACTAATAATTAATTGAAAGTATAAATAAAAATGATGTTGTAAACAATCGAGTTAAAATGATTACACTAAGGATCCGGCAATTGAATACTAGGGCTTTCAACAATTTGGTGAGCAACGATAATGTAATTGGTACTAACGGAGTGATTGTTCAATAGGTTTAGGTATCAAGTTTTGTCAATATAAAGATAGACTAAACTATACTTTATTACCTAGAACATACAATCCTATGGTAGTGTTAACGCAAGGAATCATGCTTATCTCACTAGAAATTGGCACAAGATCAATTAACTAAAAATGAGTTTAGCATAAGATTAATCACCAATCAACACAATTAATTTAAGTACACAAAGACATCAACAAAAGTTTAAAAACAATACCCAAATGTGTTCAAACCCTAGATATCAAGAGCCTACATCCCCAGTGTAATACAAATAGATTAGCCAAGCATGGCCATGATGTTCATCTTCAATATTGTGTCTTCAATCTTCATCAAAATGCTTCATGAAGTTGGGAGAATTGTGTGTGTGTTCTTGGTCAATTAGAGATGAATGATAATGATTAGAATGAGTTAATTCCAGCTAAAAACGTCCTTGGCTTCATAAATTCATCATTAAGATGTTTTCCACCATCATTGCTTTGAAAAAGGAAAGATTTGACCAGATTTTGCCTTTGGCGTATCCTACGCCACTTTTGGCGTAGGCTACGCCAGACCTCTTTTGCTTGAGCTGTTGCCTGCTGCCCTACGCCACTTATGTTGCCCTTGCCTACGCCATTTGCGTAGGGTACGCCAATTTTGACGTATCCTACGCCAAAACACCCCTTTCTTCAGATTTTGATTTCCCAGCTCATTTAAGCTTCCGTTTCTTGCCCGAGCAACTCCAAAACGTCATATTTGCCTCCTTTAATCATCAAATCCTGAAATAACATAATAATATCAAAGCAACACCAATTGACGACTTAACACTCCTTAAAACTCATTTATAGACGCTTTTATACACATCTTTTAACTAACCCATCACATCCCCACACTTATCTTTTGCTTGCCCTCAAGCAAATCAATAAACTTTGCTCAATCAACAATTTAACCAATTCCAACCTTTTTATCGATTCTCAAAAACGGCCCCTAGTCATACCCTAACTCACAAGACTTACGCCTATCAGTAGATATACATTCCAAGGTTTTTACATGTTATTAAAAACAAATGCCTAGCCAAATCCAACTAGATCCGATTTCACATTTTTGCACACCCCTCACAATGGTTCACTCCACTCAGTTTACTATCTAGACTAGCAAGTGATGTGCTAGTATTTCATATCAATCACTCGAAACCGATTATAGGGCATGTTAGCATAAGCTTGCAATTCAATCGCCGTTCACAAAATTTCTCAAAAGTGAACACAAGTCAAAAGGTCTTAAAACAGGTTGTAATGGGGCTAGGCGAAGGGTATGGAATGGGATATTAAAAAGTGACTATAATGATGAAAATTTGACTTTTATTACATCAACTAAATAATCACTAAACTATAAGGTAATGTTGCGCCTTTTATTCAATTACTAACTAAAGCATATTTTTGTGCTTTTCTATGAGAACTTTAATTTGTTTGAAGCATATTTGTTCTCATGCTTTTCAGAGTTTTTTTTTAACACACATTGCAAACTATATACAATACAAATCAAAATCCTACAACTGAATTTTCATCATTTGGGTAAAAAAAAAATGAAAGGGTTAATTGGGTCAAATGGGTTGTCATGGGTAATCAATTGAAGGGTTAAAGGCTCAAGTTTGTTTAACTAGGGGAGTTTTTTTTTTTTAGGCTATATTGACCTACTGCCTTGATCATTCTTGTGTCACAATTAATCTATGCGACTATAATAGCACACTCAATTCAATTGAACACAACATGCCGAAAGATGTGAAACAGATTGTTGTAGGGTGTTAGCATATTGTGGTGGCTCAATAATCTCTTCCTGAACCTAAAGGGAAACATGGGTTGCCGATATGCAAAAATGCTATATTCTTCCCTAGTCTTTTCTAGCCAGGCAATTCACATTTTACAAAAACCATCATTGGAAAAACACATCAAGGAACTTAAAGAGTTTATGACCATGATTAGGGGTCAAGTTTTTGTGATCCAATAATATGGTGAAAGAAACGACTTTCTTAAAGTTGAGCTTGAGGGTCTTAAAAAATTTTCATTTTTAAATGGCTATTCCCCCATCCCCACACTTGGATTTTAGATTGTCCTCAATGTGGATTTTGCATGAATAAGGTAACCAAGTAGCCAAATATAATAAAAATATCTGTAAGGATGCCTTTGTTCTGTCCCACTACATACCCCTTCTAAAGCAAAACTAATCATTCACCTAAGTCTTATTCCCACAACATGCACATAATTAAAGAATAGGATGCACCTGGTAAATAGTGGATGCATTCGTTCAATTGGCGAGTCTTCGCCTTCCACAATTTACTGCTTCCTTTCTCTTGTTTCTCCCTTTTTTCAACTGAACAATCTAACATTACTGGTGACATATACCCTGGGCTCACACACAAAACATCAAAACATCCAAAACAAACAAAAACAAACTAAAACTGCAAAGCAGAAAGGTCCAAACATACTCAAAACACACCAAAATAAAATCAAAGACGAGAAAAGAATAAACATACCAGTCTACAAACTATACAAAGAGAGTACTACCTCAACCACACATCAACGGTAATAGGGGTCATTCGGACCCGGTGGCGGATAAGGAGTGCTTGGATGCCCGAAGATCGCATCCATCCATCCATGGTAATCACTAAATGGGTCAGCAGATGAAGAAGATCCTTCAGCAGGTGGTGGAGGCGGTGCCGGTCGTGGAGTGGGGAGATAACTAGAGGAGACCCCTTGAGGCCACCTAACTTGATCAATCACCTCCTGTGGCTGCTCTCTTATGGTTGAATAGTCAACATATGGAACCGTTGGCACGTATGGGTGTCCCGCTACTAGATCTTGATGGTGCCTGATCTGCTCAGCCTCCATAAACCTGTTGACTGTATCCATCTCCCGAGCATAGTTAACCGCCCACCAATGCTTGTCTTCTCTTTCTTTCCTTTCTACTTCTCTTTTTTCTTCTCTTGCTACTCTATCCTGTTCTCTCCTTATTGCAGCTTCTTCTCGTTGCCTTGCAAGTTCCATGGTTCGCGTACCCCTATCCCAAATAGATTTCTTAAATGAGGTCCAACCTTGGTAACCTGCGGGTCTTGCTCTGTTGATTTCTGCCACCATTTCCATCTCTTGCCTACTCATTTCCCGAACTAGGCGCTCCCTCACAACATGCACCTCCTCTTCTAACTCCTCTTCATCATCCATATGTACCTCTTCATCATTCTCATGCTCAACATCCTCTCGAAGAGCCATCATCTGGGTTTTACCTTGTTTGTCAAGTAGGATATGATATTCTGCAGTCCGCTCATATGTGAATTTTGCCTTGACATAATCTTCCCAGTTCATCTTAACAACATTCACTTCAATAGCTGGTGTAGACCTTGTTACCACTCCTTGAGCCTCCATCAGATATGACAAAAGTCTAACGTGTGGGATCATTTTTCGCTCTTGACTTTCCCGGCTATCCCAAACATTCATCAAAACCAAATGCCTAAACGACAGGCGTGGTGTACCAAACATTATTGTATATACCACTCGAACATCCCAACCTCTTACCTTTGACCTATCCCCGAGTCTTGCCATTAAATTTTCAAATGAAATTCCTAATATGAATCTGGCTTCACATGCCATGTCTTCCCTGCAATATCGAGCTCCCCTTTTTCTTGGAATCACATTGTCAAACATATTTGTTGGGTCAGTGTTTAATTGTGTCTTGGCCCAAAAGAACTCCTAAGGGATATAATAGTACTCATTTGCTGGACAAGAGTCAAAGTTAGCAATTTGACGCATTGTCTCAAAGGATAAGGTCATCTTCTTCTTCCCCACAGTTCCAGTTAACTTCAATGTATGAGGCGTGTTATCACCAAAATCTCGCTCGAGCGTGGACAGCCACTGCTCTATCGCCTTCATGTAAATCTTCTCCCCCATATTCTCACAGAAATTCAAAGCTGCTTCCTAACCAATCCTTTCTAATTTTTGTGTCAGCCCTATCAACCTCAACTGCTCCACATTATATGCTCTTTCATAGACAAGAACACCCTCGGTACCATGTTGTAATGATGACATTTTTTGATACCATAATGCGGGTCTAATTGCTTCAGGGAACATAGATAACCGTTTGGACTTCTCCTTCCAGTTGGGAAGGTCTACATCCATCTGTTCACCACGATCCAACTCATGCTGGATTTCATCTCCTTCATTATCAGATTCATCTCGTGGGTTGGACCGAATCCCCTTTTTTCGTTTGGGCTGAGTAGAAGATTCACAATGTTCCTTACCTTTCCTTTTGAAAACGTTCTGCAACAACATCCATATACAATAATGTGGTATTAGTATCCAATCTCAATGAGATTATCATATACATCAACTACATTTTACCCAAACATGACATCTTATGGTTATGATCATATACTAGCAATCAAAAGCTTTGTACTAATCACCTAGATTCAATAACCATGTGTTCTTCATTTCCATAACCCCTTCCCCACACTTATTTCTTGCTCTTATTGAAAAAAAATCGTTTTTTTTTTCAACTTAACAAAAACAATACTTCCTACCCAACCAATAATTATTCTATAGTCACAAATACACATAGCATCAATTTCTTAAACATACATGAACACATAATATGTAGATGATGAAACTAACAAGCAAGAATGATGAAATACATACCTTCATGATGCTAGTTGAGTAGGAAAATAACTAGAAGCAAGGAATAAGACAATAACACAAACACCACAAAAAAATCCGATTTTTTTAACCTTCGATTCGGTCCCCAACAAGTTAAAATTAACTAATTCTAGGTTAGGGGTTTTGTAGATCTTGAAAAATTACACGATTTTGATATAAAATTTGTTAGATTTGGTGTAGTATTGAAGAAGTTATGGTGGATTGAAGGTTTGAAGGTTTGGAGATGATTAGATGAAAGAGATGAAGAGAATGGTTGGGTTGTGGGGTTTTGATGTGTTAGAATATGTTTTAATTGATGAAAATCTGTTTTGAGATGATGTGGGGCCGGTCAAACATGGTCAACACCAAGTCAACATGACTTTTTCAGAAATTGGCGTATCTTACGCCACTTTTGGCGTAGGTTACGCCACTTGCGTAGGAAGCTCTCACTTGGTTCGTGTAGGGCAGAGGAAGTTGGCATAGGCACATCTGAACTGGCATACCCTACGCCAAAATTGGCGTAGGCTACGCTAACTTTTTTTTTTTTTTTTTGGAGTTAAGGTTTAAATTACTAAAAAAAAATCAACTAATATTTTTATCTATATAAAAATTGTACACTTTTACAACTACGCTTCCCACCCCCCGAAAAAAATTAGTATTGTCCCTAATACTACATTTAGAATACGTACCTGGGATGGGAGCTAGCACCTGCATTTTTAATTGATTTCATAGGTTGGTAAGCCCTCTAAGAAGCTTACCAACTCGACAATGTTATCGTGCTCCGTGAGATGTTCCACGTAGAGCTTCAAACGATGCCCGTTCACAGTTTGCTTCGACCCATCTTTTGGGTCCTCAATATCCACCTCGCCAAGCTTTCCAACCCGCGTTATTATGTACGGGCCATTCCACTTACTCTTGAGCTTCCCAGGGAAGAGCTTCAACTAGGAGTTATAGAGCCAAACTTTTTGACCCACTTCGAATTCCTTCTTACGAATCTTCGCGTCATGAGCACTTTTCATTTGATCCTTGTATTTTGACGCAATCTCGTAAGCTTCATCCTTTAACTCTTCCAACTCGCACAATTTGAGTTTCCTCTCTCGACCTGCATCGTCATAACTTAAATTAACCTTTTTAATAGCCCAATATGCCCGGTGAACTAATTCAACCGGGAGATGACAATCTCTACCATATACTAATCGATAAGGAGTTGTTCCAATAGGTGTTTTGTAGGCTGTGCGGTAGGCCCATAAAGCATCATCTACCTTTGTTGACCAATCCTTTCGGTCCGCACGAACCGTTTTTTGTAAAATTTCTTTGATTTGCCTATTGGAAACCTCGACTTGTCCACTAGTTTGTGGATGATATGGGGTGGCAATCCTATGGTCAACACCATATCGCTAAGCAATTTTCCAAATTTTCGGTTTTTGAAATGAGATCCCCCATCACTTATAATTGTGCGAGGTAACCCAAACCTTGAAAAAATATGTGTTTGAATAAAATTGCAAACAACGATATGGTCATTGGTTTTGGTGGCAATAGCTTCAACCCATTTAGAGACATAATCTACCGCCACCAAAATGTATAGATTACCAAAAGAATTGGGAATGGTCCCATGAAATCAATTCCCCATACATCAAACACATCAACAACCATAATGGGTTGCATTGGCATTTAATCACGTCTTGAGATGCTTCCTAATTGTTGGCAATGTAGGCAATTTCTAGCATACTCAAACGAATCCTTAAAAATTGTTGGCCAATACAACCCACTAGACAAAACCTTGTGACCCGTTTTTTGGCCACTAAAATGTCCTCCACATGCATAAGAGTGCACGTGCTTCAACACACTCATGATCTCCTCATCCGGAATGCATCTTCGAATGATTTGATCCGCTCCCACTCTAAACAGGTCAGGATCATCCCAAATGTAATGTTTCACTTGGGACAAAAAGTGGAGCCTCTTCTTCCTTACCCAATGTTCCGGCATTGTACCTGTCACTAGAAAAATAAAAATATTAGCAAACCAAGGTAATGTCGAAACAGATAATAAATGCTCATCTGGAAATGACTCATTAATTTCATTCGTTGAGTCTTCCTCCTCAATCATAAGTCTAGACAAATGGTCTGCAACCACGTTCTCCGTGCCCTTCTTATCACGGATCTCCAAATCAAACTCTTACAATAAGAGTATCCATCTTATCAACCGGGGCTTAGCATCCTTCTTATCCATTAAGTACCTGACAGCACTATGATCAGTATAAATAATAATTTTGCTACCCCACACATAAGACCGAAATTTGTCTAGAGCATATACCACCCCAAGTAGCTCTTTTCCGGTAGTAGTGTAATTTAATTGCGCTTCCGAAAGAGTCTTACTTGCATAATATATAGCAACGGGTTTCTTATCTACCCGTTGACCCAACACGGCCCCAACCGCGTACCCACTTGCATCACACATAATTTCAAAAGGTAAAGCCCAATTAGGTGATTGCAAAATTGGAGCCTCAACCAATTTCCTTTTCAAGTTATCAAAGGCTTCAACACATTTTTCATCAAACTCAAATGGGGCGTCTTTTAATAATAATTTACATAAAGGTTTTGTAATGTCACTAAAGCCCTTAATAAATCTCCTATAAAACCCCGCATGCCCCAAAATTGATCTTATCCCTTTGACATTTATAGGATGAGGTAAAGTTGATATGACTTGAATCTTGGCATGATCAACCTCAATCCCACGACTCGAAACAACATGACCCAATACTATCCCTTCTTGGACCATAAAGTGACTTTTCTCCCAACTCACCACCGAATTCGTTTTTACACATCTTTGTAAAACTTTTTCCAATTGATTTAAACAGGAATCAAATGAAGACCCAAAAATAGAAAAGTCATCCATGAAGATTTCCACAGACTCCCCCACCATATCTGAAAAGATACTCATCATACACCTTTGAAAGGTGGCGGGGGCATTACAAAGACCAAATGGCATTCGCCTAAATGCGAAAGTGCCATATGGGCAAGTTAAGGTAGTCTTTTGTTGATCCTCGGGATGAATAGCAATTTGATTGTAACCCGAATACCCATCCAAGAAACAATAAAATTTTTGTCCGGCTAATTTTTCTACTATTTGGTCAATGAAAGGTAAAGGAAAATGATCTTTGGAAGTTGCAGCATTTAACTTCCTATAGTCAATACAAATACGCCAACCGGTTACCGGCCGGGTATCTACCTCCTCACCTGAGTCGTCTTTCACGACTTGAATACCTGCCTTCTTTGGAACGGTTTGAGTTGGACTAACCCATTGGCTATCCGAGATGGGATAAATGATACCCGCATCTAACCATGTGTCATATGATTGTAAAAATCCATAGTCACATATGTGGGCAGAAATAACACTCAGGATATGTCATTTTGAATTAACACATTTTTTACATGGGCAATAAGTTTTGCCATCAGTGTCCAGATGGTTCTTAGCAATCTCTATAAACTCTTCAATACCTTATATGAAAGTCAGTTCATTCCGATCTCGCAGGGTAGTCCAACTCTTATCAATTGTCATAAAGGTTTGCTATCAATTGATAGCATATCAGATAAAACACTAAAAAGTCAAACGGGTTGGAGTGCATGTTACAAGTATGGAGCGCATATTTTCATTAAATAGTCAAACTCAATATAAAACAGCCAAAGTCAATAGGATTTTAGAATGTAGATTGTTAATAGCATATTAAAAATAGCAAAAAAAATTAATACAACAGGAAACAACATACAAAAATAGAAAAAAAAGACTTAAAAAACTAGATAAAAAAAATCCTACACAATAGCAGCAAAAAAAATACTAAAAAAAACAACAAACAATAAAAAAACAGCAAAAAAAACTAAAAAAAAAACAAACAATCATAGCAAAAAAACTAAAAAAAACAACAAACTATCATAGCAAAAAAACAAAAAAAGCAACAAACAATCACAACAAAAAAAACAACAAACAATCACAACAAAAAATAGCAAATTAAAAAAAAAACGGATTAATCAATATTAAGCGCATATATGAATGAGGGAATCGCTTTAATTGCCTTGGTACAATAAGCACAATCAATGCGCCGCGCCTAGAATTCTAGCCTAGGTGCATAAGGCACTCGACTCTAATAACTAGGCAACAAATACTAATACACATTTGCAGATTTTGAATTTGAAACTGTGGCGGATCCAGGATTTTTCGTCAGAGGGTGCACAAAATGGATTATGTTACAATGGGTCATGTTATACTGGTCGAAATGGGTTTGGTCAAAATTAAATGTACCCTAGATCTTATTAAACTCCATATTTTATATACACTCCTTTAACTAATAATATAAACAACCAGCTCAGATAACATTAACCGTAGATAAATATTCCTATGTTATAAATCTCGATCAGAAGATGCAAATAGCTCATTCACATTCCTACATTTTAATCACTTACCAAGTACAGTTTGAACAAATACCAAATACAAAGAGGATAACGGTAGGGGTGTGCAACGGTTCAGAACCGGACCGAATCAAACCAGAACTGTTAAATGATAAATATAAGGTCTAGAACCGGACCGTATAAAATCCTACCCGTTCGGTTCGGAACCGGGTTAAACGGTTCTTATGTAAACGGTTCTTACAGAAACTGATTGTTAATTAAATCCTAAATTTAATAAGTAAATAAAAGACAACTTTAGTAAACTCAATTTGTGGTTTCGTAGTTATGTACAAGACCTATATTTCTTAGAAGTGCGCGGTACCAACATATAATTTTGACACTACGAATAATATGTAATCGCATGACTGATATTACATTAAATCATGCATTATTGTTACATTAAATCATTCCACTATACACATTATGAGCCAACCCCTGCATCCTATAAATGATTTTGTACGCGTTGGTGCTCAGTTTAAACTACTTTCTTTCCCCTTTACCGTACTATATATGTTTTATAGATTATATAATTTGAACGGAATTCATAACTCAACAAGTTTGTTAAATGTTATTTACTTAACATGACTTGAAAATTTTTATTTTTTATAAAGACTAAAACTTGAAACTAAGATTGTGGATAGTTAGTTTATAGACTACTTGGAAAAGCCCACTAAATTAGTAAGGTTTTCAAATATAACATTTAATGTTCAAACTTGATCCGATTCTAGCGGTTCTTTAAATGGACCTGCGGTTCCAAACCGAGAACCGTTTTCACTAAAATTTAAGAACCGGAACCGGACCATAAATACGAAAATACGGTTTGAATCTAGCGGTTCGGTTTTGGTTTTCCAATTTTAAAGCTTCCGAACAATGAAGTGCTCAGCCCTAGATAACGGGTAAATTGGGGCTGATTAAATCTAGGCTTCGAATACATATCTTGATACCTTAAGGTGAACGATAAATTAGAGCAATAAATGACACATCAATAGAAAAATATGTCAGCTTTTTTCATGTCAATGATGTTCAGCCCAACTGGTCGGAGGTGGGAGGGTTTACTTTTTAGGGAGGTTCCCGCCCGGGCTCGGTCTCAGGTTCGAGTCCCCCACTCGCACTAAGGGGTGAGAAATTCAACACCCGCGTTTGGCCAACGGCCTGCGATTGTACAGTACTGCTGTCATTCTCATTCCAGCCAATCACAAGACATCTCGAAGGCCTATAAATACCCCTTCTCCCCAAGGAGAATGATTCATTCACTCATCGGCAAAGTAATACTCAGAGATTTCTGTGATAGTTGTGAGAGATAGATTATAGTTGAAACATTGTAATAATCTGTATTTGAGTACCTGTAATCGTCCTAACAATCATCAATACAAATATCTCTTTACTGTGCTCTTATATCTGGATTGTTATATGGGTGTTTCTTAATTGGCGCCATCCGTATTTCGAGCATATTAGAACAACAATCCATAAAACCTTCTATTTTTCTGAAACCCAACCATGACTTTTCTACCTTTGCCACCATCCTTCACCGGGATAACTCAGGCACTGGTGCTGCTCAGGCAAACACCAGCCAACCTGATAACACCCGAGAAAGGCAGGAAAACATGACAGAAATGGGTCACAACACCACGCTGTCCTTAGGGACCCGGCAGACCCTGCCTTTCGTCTTTGCTACTGACAACAACAATCAGAATTTCCCAACTGGAAATGCTATGCTGATGGTTAGTCCGGAGATATGGTACGCCTAGCAAAAGGAAGCTCTGAAACGTGCCTACACGCAGAAACTTCGAGAGCAGCAGCTCAAAGAAACATCCCGTCAACTATCTTATGGCGAAGGAAGGCCGATCACTGTATTGAAGGCCCTTCCAAAGCCACGGGACCAAATGGTGGAAGCAAACATACTACAGACCCAACATGGAGGGAAGACTCTGATGAGTCTCAAAGTCATTTTTGCCATGACATTAGTCAGTCCTTAACCAACACCGTTGGGCGGGCACACTATCTAACCGGTGAAGGTGACCTCACCCAACCATTCTACCCTCCATCTTTCAGTGAAAAATCCAAATTTACCCCACGCATTGCGCTCACTCCCTTTCCGCCAAAGACCAGGATCCCAAGCAACCTGGGAATGTATGACGGTACAGATGACCTTGATGATCACCTAAGTAGCTTTGAGGTGGCTGGAAAATGCGCAGGATGGACTTTGCCAGCCTGGTGTCACATGTTTGCACAGACACTCAAGGGTGTTGCGCGAGTATGGTTCGCCAGCCTACCAAATGGCAAGATTGACAGCCTCAAAAAACTCACTGATAAATTCTCTGATCATTTCAGCCAATAGCGCAGGAGAGAGCGAGACTACACCGATATCCTGCAAGTGCAGAGGCACGATAAAGAGTCAATCGAAGATTACATCACCAGATTCAACCTAAAAGTTCTTCAGATAGGGCCTAATGGTTTCGAGTTAATGAGAGCAGCCTTCAAGCAAGGCGTGCGCTGTGATCCACTAATCCGCACCCTTACGGGCTGCACTGGAATGCCAAACACGTGGGAAGAAATCATGCGAGGTGTTAAGACCTACGCAAAAACTGAAAGAGAGCTATTGGTCTGGAACAGAGTCCATGCCCCGCAATACACAGATGCACAAGCTCAATCTGTCCGAAACAGAAACAACAGACATGAGAGGAAGGGCAAGGGATCCGTCTGGAACAGGCTTCAAGGAGCCTCCCAAGCAGAAACCAAACCCTTTGAAGCTACAGAGTACAAGGGAAATCAACCTTCTGATCATAGATCAACAAGGCGCAGCCACAACTCCTGGACACCTTTAACAAAGATGCCAGCGCAACTCCTGACAACAGTGAAGGTAGATTCTCCCGAACCAAGAATCATCAAAAAGAGAGATCGTCTGGACCCCAACAAGTTTTGTGCGTATCACCAAGATCTTGTCCATGAAACAGACGCGTGTTTCCCACTTAAAACCCCCATATAAAACGCCTTAAAGTCTGGTGATCCACGGAAGCAGGTGCAGGAACAACAAAAGAAAATAAAAAACGTGAGCATGATGATCCACGGCAGCAGGCGCAGGCACAACAAGCGCAAAACCGAACAAATTGTGGAGTGGAAGGAGCAATAAGTTTGTTTCCCAAAGGTCAAGGGCGGACCCTCCTCCACCCGCGCACTCATTGTTACAACCATCTTTCATCATTACAGAACGACACGAGCATTCATGAATACTGGAAGCAATTTCGATATCATGTACGAGTAGTGTTTCAACCTATTAGATGATGAGGATAAACAGCGCCTGCGCCCCATAGAGTCTCCGATCATGGACCGCCGAAGCTGAAAAAGTATTCCAAGACATGAAAGCATGCCTGATGGACTTGCTGACACTCACCGCCCCTTTCCTAAAAGAGCCACTCACGCTATATCTCTGCACAACGGAGACGGCGGTCAACGCGGTGTTGATGGTCGATCGAAAGTTGGTGCGGACCTCAATCTATTACATCAGCAGAGTCTTAACAGATGTAGAGACAAGATACTCAACGATGGAAAAGTTAGTCTTGGCCCTGGTCCATGCAGTGCGCAGGCTGCGCAGGTACTTCCAAGGCCATCCAATATGTGCTCAGCGACTACAAGTTAAACAACGTGTTGTCAACACCAGAACTGTCAGGAAGACTAGCAAAACGGGCTATCGAGCTGGGCGAGCATACCATCTTTTACAAGACTCGTTCAGCCATCAAAGGTCAAATCTTAGCAGATTTCATAGACGAAGTACTGCAAGAAAAACTCGAAGAATGTAAAGTTGACCACAAACAACGTAGACGAGTACGAAGTCCTTCTGGCAGGATTGCGGATAACGTAGAAGCTAGGCGTTAGGCACGTCGACTCCATGCTAGTAGCTGGCCAGATCACAGGCAAATACGAAGCCAAAGACCCATCAATGATCATGTATCTCCAAAGAGCAAAAGAGCTGATGAACAACTTTGCAACTTGCACCATCGTCCACATCAGCCGCAGTCAAAACAAACCAGCAGACAGGTGTTGACAGCTATATGACACCGAGTTCCACACAAAGAAAAATGGCCTCCACAAGCTTCGGTACTTTAGCAAAAGAGGGTCAAGTTGAGGTCATGAATAAACCATCAGTTCCACACAAAGAAGTCCACATCGTTCAGACAGGTGTTGACAGCTAGATGACACCGATCGTATCATACCTCACCATAGGCGCACTCCAAGCTAAACGCGCAGAAGCAAAGAAAATACAACACAAAGCCCTTCAATACCAAATGCAAGAAGGAATGTTGTATAGAAGATCGTATCTGGGACCGTTGTTGAGGTGTGTCGATGCGGACGATGCAAACTATTTGATTCGGGAGATCCATGAAGGAATCTGCAGAAACCACGCGGGACCCCGCATTGTGGTGGCAAAGGTCATGAACGCAGGATACTATTGGTCGGTCATGCACCTGGATGCCCTAAAATTCATCCGCTGTTGTGACTCATGTTAGCGCCATGCGCCCAACAACCTGCGCCCTAAAAATGACATGATCCCAGTAACCTCCGCCTGGTCATTTCAAAAGTGGGCAATTGACATGTGGGACCATTCCCAATGACGACCGGAAAAAGAAAGTACATAGTAGTTGCCATTGACTACTTTACAAAGTGGGTAGAAGCCAAGCCGCTAGCAGAAATCAACGCCAAGCAGGTGAAAAAATTCATATGGGAATTTATCATCTTCCATTTCGGACTACCCTTGACAATCGTCACGGACAACGGGACCCAATTTACGGAGAAAGGGTTACTAAACTAGTATAATGATCTACACATACAGCCAGTTTCCACCTCATTTGCGCACCCACAAAGCAAAGGCCAGGTGGAGCGCGCCAATCGCAGCTTAGTCGAAGGGATCAAGTCAAGACTGGGAACTAAAGGAAAAGCATGGGCGGACGAGTTAATTTTAATTTATTTTTTTATAATCATTTAAATCATAATTCAAAAAATCAAAATTGAAAAAAAGAGACACCTCTATACAGACGACATATTGCTAGGAAAAGAGTTGTAAAATATTTTGTTCCTGAATAAAAATAAAATTCTAAAAAAAAATACTTTTATGAACGACACGTCATCGGGTTATCATTTGGTAATGTCGCTTAATTTTCCCTCCATCTCGCCTAAATTTTTAGTGGCGACAAGTCGCCGGGACAGATCATGAATGCAAAATTTTGTTTGACAACCTTTTTTCTTGCGATATGTCGCCGGTAAAAGGTATCTATGCCGATGACAAATGTCGCCGGGAACGGTTCGACATATCAGACAACTTTTGTTGTGGTATGCTGTGTTTTCCAAGTCTCTATATCCGTCAAAAGTCACTAAATAAAAGTGAAATGACATCCTCACGAAATTTTCACTGAATTCAATGAATTTGTATGTGTAACTTTAGATGATGGGGAAATATCAATCATGTTAGATAATAACTATTTAATTGGATGAGACGTCACTTTTTTCCGAAGTTTTTTTTTTCCATATTTTTTTCCTAATTAGTCAGTGATGAATCTTTTCTAACTATTTCTATAATAGTCGCAAGATGGACATGCATATTAATTATCTAATCTTGTATCATCTGGAGTGCAGACAAACCCTATTGAAATGTGATTCAATACTCCTTGCACAATCATGCACGTGGGAAGTTGGTTTGATCATCCGAGAACTCAGGGGTGCTTAGTCTTTGTTTACGTTATGATCAGTTTGAGAATAAGTCAGCTAGTGGTTAGCTTCTCCTATTTTTCAGTATTTTCAATTTATGTTTACGTTGTAGTATTGGCTATATAAGCCAAGTTGATGTACTTGTTTTATTATTTCACAAAAGCTAATGATGAACCGGTCATCACGGTCATGCAAAACCTAATTAACCTATGTAGTTAGGGTAAATAAGGTATCGAATCCAAGGAGCATGTGGTCAGCGAAGTTTGTTTAGTTGATTGAAACGTACTACTTATGAAGATGCCATGTGACTTATGAAGGTTGCAATTTGTTCATTTAAGATTTTTTATTTTAAGTTGTTGTTTATAATACTAATAATTAATTGAGAGTATAAATAAAAATGATGTTGTAAACAATCGAGTTAAAATGATTACACTAAGGATTCGGCAATTGAATACTAGGGCTTTCAACAATTGGGTGAACAATGATAATGTAATTGGTACTAACGGAGTGATTGTTTAATAGGTTTAGGTATCAAGTTTTGTCAATATCAAGATAGACTAAACTATACTTTATTACCTAGAACATACAATCCTCTAGTAGTGTTAACGCAAGGAATCATGCTTATCTCACTAGAAATTGGCACAAGATCAATTAACTAAAAATGAGTTTAGCATAAGATTAATCACCAATCAACACAATTAATTTAAGTATACAAAGACATCAACAAAAGTTTAAAAACAATACCCAAATGTGTTTAAACCCTAGATATCAAGAGCCTACATCCCCAGTGTAATACAAATAGATTAGCCAAGCCCGGCCATGATGTTCATCTTCAATATTGTGTCTTTAATCTTCATCAAAATGCTTCAAGAAGTTGGGAGAATTGTGTGTGTGTTCTTGGTCAATTAGAGATGAATGATAATGATTAGAATGAGTTAATTCCAGCTAAAAACGTCCTTGGCCTTCATAAATTCGTCATTAAGATGTTTTCCACCATCATTGCTTTGAAAAAGGAAAGATTTGACCAGATTTTGCCTTTGGCGTATCCTACGCTAACTTTTTTTTTTTGGAGTTAAGGTTTAAATTACTAAAAAAAATCAACTAATATTTTTACCTATATAAAAATTGTACACCTTTACAACTACGCTTCCCACCCCCCGAAAAAAATTAGTATTGTCCCCAATACTACAATTAGAATACGTACCTGGGATGTGAGCTAGCACCTGCATTTTTAATTGATTTCATTGGTTGGTAAGCCCTCTAAGAAGCTTACCAACTCGACAATGTTACCGTGCTCCGTGAGATGTTCCACCTAGAGCTTCAAACGATGCCCGTTCACAGTTTGCTTCGACCCATCTTTCGGGTCCTCGATATCCACCTCGCCAAGCTTTCCAACCCGCGTTATTATGTACGGGCCATTCCACTTAGTCTTAAGCTTCCCAGGGAAGAGCTTCAACTTAGAGTTATAGAGCCAAACTTTTTGACCCACTTCGAATTCCTTCTTACGAATCTTCGCGTCATGAGCTCATTTCATTTGATCCTTGTATTTTGACGCAATCTCGTAAACTTCATCCTTTAACTCTTCCAACTCGCACAATTTGAGTTTCCTCTCTCGACCTGCATCATCATAACTCAAATTAACCTTTTTAATAGCCCAATATGCCCGGTGAACTAATTCAACCGGGAGATGACAATCTCTACCATATACTAATCGATAAGGAGTTGTTCCAATAGGTGTTTTGTAGGCTGTGCGGTAGGCCCATAAAGCATCATCTAGCTTTGTTGACAAATCCTTTCGCTCCGCACGAACCGTTTTTTGTAAAATTTATTTGATTTGCCTATTGGAAACCTCGACTTGTCCACTAGTTTGTGGATGATATGGGGTGGCAATCCTATGGTCAACACCATATCGCTTAAGCAATTTTCCAAATTTCCGGTTTTTGAAATGAGATCCCCCATCACTTATAATTGTGCGAGGTAACCCAAACCTTGAAAAAATATGTGTTTGAATAAAATTGCAAACAACGATATGGTCATTGGTTTTGGTGGCAATAGCTTCAACCCATTTAGAGACATAATCTACCGCCACCAAAATGTATAGATTACCAAAAGAATTGGGAATGGTCCCATGAAATTAATTCCCCATACATCAAACACATCAACAACCATAATGGGTTGCATTGGCATTTAATCACGTCTTGAGATGCTTCCTAATTGTTGGCAATGTAGGCAATTTCTAGCATACTCAAACGAATCCTTAAAAATTGTTGGCCAATACAACCCACTAGACAAAACCTTGTGACCCGTTTTTTGGCCACTAAAATGTCCTCCACATGCATAAGAGTGCACGTGCTTCAACACACTAATGATCTCCTCATCCGGAATGCATCTTTGAATGATTTGATCCGCTCCCACTCTAAACAGGTCAGGATCATCCCAAATGTAATGTTTCACTTGGGACAAAAAGTGGAGCCTCTTCTTCCTTACCCAATGTTCCGGCATTGTACCTGTCACTAGAAAATTAACAATATTATCAAACCAATGTAATGTCAAAACAGATAATAAATGCTCATCTGGAAATGACTCATTAATTTCATTCGTTGAGTCTTCCTCCTCAATCATAAGTCTAGACAAATGGTCTGCAACCACGTTCTCTGTGCCCTTCTTATCACGGATCTCCAAATCAAACTCTTGCAATAAGAGTATCCATCTTATCAACCGGGGCTTAGCATCCTTCTTATCCATTAAGTACCTGACAGCACTATGATCAGTATAAATAATAATTTTGCTACCCCACACATAAGACCGAAATTTGTCTAGTGCATATACCACCCCAAGTAGCTCTTTTTCGATAGTAGTGTAATTTAATTGCGTTTCCGAAAGAGTCTTACTTGCGTAATATATAGCAACGGGTTTCTTATCTACCCGTTGACCCAACACGACCCCAACCGCGTACCCACTTGCATCACACATAATTTCAAAAGGTAAAGCCCAATTAGGTGATTGCAAAATTGGAGCCTCAACCAATTTCCTTTTCAAGTTATCAAAGGCTTCAACACTTTTTTCATCAAACTCAAATGGGGCGTCTTTTAATAATAATTTACATAAAGGTTTTGTAATGTCACTAAAGCCCTTAATAAATCTCCAATAAAACCCCGCATCCCCCAAAAACGGTCTTATCCCTTTGACATTTGTGGGATGAGGTAAAGTTGATATGACTTGAATCTTGGCATGATCAACCTCAATCCCACGACTCGAAACAACATGACCCAATACTATCCCTTCTTGGACCATAAAGTGACTTTTCTCCCAACTCAACACCAAATTCGTTTTTACACATCTTTGTAAAACTTTTTCCAATTGATTTAAACAGAAATCAAATGAAGACCCAAAAATAGAAAAGTCATCCATGAAGATTTCCACAGACTCCCCCACCATATCTGAAAAGATACTCATCATACACCTTTGAAAGGTGGCGGGGGCATTACAAAGACCAAATGGCATTCGCCTAAATGCGAAAGTGCCATATGGGCAAGTAAAGGTAGTCTTTTGTTGATCCTCGGGATGAATAGCAATTTGATTGTAACCCGAATACCCATCCAAGAAACAATAAAATTTTTGTCCGGCTAATTTTTCTACTATTTGGTCAATGAAAGGTAAAGGAAAATGATCTTTGGAAGTTGTAGCATTTAACTTCCTATAGTCAATACAAATACGCCAACCGGTTACCGGCCGGGTAGCTACCTCCTCACCTGAGTCGTCTTTCACGACTTGAATACCTGCCTTCTTTGGAACGGTTTGAGTTGGACTAACCCATTGGCTATCCGAGATGGGATAAATGATACCCGCATCTAACCATTTCAGCACCTCTTTTTTCACAACCTCCCGCATGTTAGGGTTTAACCTCCTTTGAGCATCTCTCGCGGGAATCACCTTCTCATCTGTGATGATTTTGTGCATCACAATTGACGGACTAATACATTTCAAATCCGCCACAGTCCACCCAATAGCAGCTCTATGGGTCACTAACACCTTCATCAGTTTCTCTTCTTGCTCCCCGGTCAAGTTTAAAGCAATGATTACCGGGAGCGTGTTGCCTTCACCAACATAAGCATATTTTAAATGCTTAGGCAACTCCTTCAGTTCCACTTGTGGTGGCTCAACTAAAGACGGCTTCAATTTCGTATCAATGTGATCGGGAAGACTCTCCACTTGATGAGTCCATGGTGGTCTTCCTTCATGTACCGCCATCGCTTCTTGAGTCTTTTCCTCCTCTTCCATGCTCTTCAATATCTCCACCTGTAACCTTTTAAACATAAAACACTCCTCTATTGTGTTTTCCTCATCTACAACGGTGTCGTATAGAGGTATGCACTCGTCAACAATGTCCGCCATATAGCATTCATCATTGACTAGAGGGTTAGTTCCATTAGAAAAAACATTTAACCGAAACCTACAGTTACCAAAGGTCATATCAAGCGTGCCCGTTTTGCAGTTAATTTGGGCATTGGCTGTGGCCAAAAATGGTCGACCCAGTATAACCGTTGGTTGTTTGGTTAGGTCCATGGAAACATAATCAAGTACTAAAAAGTCCACCGGATAATAAAAATCTTCAACTTTTACTATCACATCGGTAACCATCCCACGGGGTAGTTTAAGATTCAAGTCAGCTAACACCACAGTGGTGTTAGACTCCTGAAGTGGACCAAATTCGTATTGGTCATAGAGACTACCCGGTAAGATGCTTACACTAGCTCCAAGATCCAAAAGTGCCCGTGTCATTTTAAATTCTCCAACTTGAATGGATATGATGGGTGCCCCCGGATCTTGCAACTTTGGTGGAAGTGAACCCGAAAGAATAGAACTCACATTTTCGGTTAAATCAATTTTCTTTGGAATTTTGTGAATTCTCTTTTGGGTACACAAATCTTTCAAATACTTTGCATAAGAAGGAACTTGTTTGATTGCATCTAAAAGTGGTAAATTAATTTTTACTTGTTTAAAAATTTCCCATAACTCTTCTTGTTGTGGGCCTCTTATTTTAACCACTTTTTAGATGGCTCCAACAATGCATTAGGATAAGGGATGGTATTACCCTCCATACCCTTTTCCTTAGCCTTGGGAGCTTGTTTGCTCTCAACGGGTTTTAAGTTTTTAGAAAAATATTCATTTTTGTTTTGACCCGTTTCTTCTTCATCACCACTCTCATCACTTGCATCTTCCACCACCCCTTCAACAAATTGGGGTGATGGTGGGTCACTTTTATTATCAACTTTATTATCAACAATCTTACCACTATGAAGAACAGTTACCTTATTAATGGGGGCATTGTGATTGTTCTTTAAGCTCGATCCTTGATGTTGTGGGTTGATAGTAGTATCACTAGGAAGTTTCCCCGCGCTTCCTCTCCATTGAGCCATCTCTTCTGCAAGTTGTCCCACTTGTTTTGCTAGAGCCTCGTGAGACTTGTCTCTCACGTCATTTTCTTTGTTGTTCTCTTTCATCATATTCATTAAAGCATCCATCATTGAACTCAAAGATTCATCACCCCCACCTTGATTGCTTGATGAACCACCTTGGTTGTACCCTCTTTGATAATTACTACCTGGATTGTAGTTTCTTTGATAACCACCACCTTGATTATAATTACCTTGGCAGTTCTGATATGATCCACCTTGGTTACCCCCTTGAGTGTTTTTGTAACATCGCAAAATTTTCCCCAAAATTTTAATACATAAAAAGCCCTTATATATATATATATATATATATATATTTTTTTATTACACCTTTATCATTAATATTATACAAATGTGCCTAAGTCTTTATTTATCCTAACTCACAACTTATATACATACATAAATGTATATAAATAATAATAATAATAATATGATTCTAAATTCTTTTTTTTTCACATACAAGATTTTTTTTTAAATAAAGCCTTGAGTCAAATAGTCAAAGTCCTAGTCAAAGTCTTAGTCAAACAGTCAAAGTCTTAGTCAAATAGTCAATTCATCATAAAACCTTACTTTATGGTGTTGACCAATTTTAATGGCTAATTGAATCCAAAACTAGTATAAAAACCCACCTATGACCCATTATACTTTGCACCTCTAAATTGATTGTTTCAATCCAATTAAACTTTCCCTCATACCTTTCTTCTATAGTCTATTACTTCTACAATTGAAGCTTTGATTATAAGCTTTTGTAATTGGCAACTTTGAGGCTACACATATTCTATTTCTCGAGACTTAATACTTTGCTAAGGTGAGTTTACGTAACCATGTTTATGCAATTCTTCATACTTGCAACATTATACTTAAGCAATTCTACATGCATGTCTAGTTGTAAACTTTAATGCCTCATGAATTAGACAACAACAACAGTTTCAACGAGTTTCAACATTACATAATCATTAGCTATGGCCAAGCCGGCGATACTCAATAATAGATCTATTGGATTGACAATCCCACCCGGATACGTGTACCTCCTACATAGGTAGCGTGGGTGATTGTTATCGTTCCAACATATTATTAAGGTGAACCGTGGATGACGGGATGGACCTAAACTAGTCGGAGGTTTGATTATGTCGATTCAACATATTATGTTTATTCATGTAGACTTAAACTTACGATAGACATATGAATTGCTAAACTTTTATACTTAAACTATTTGCTTGACTTGGCTTATGTATTCTCACCAACTTCTAGTTGACCCCCCCATTCTTACAACTCAACAGGAAATAATGATGCATGAAGACTAGAGTATTTACATGAGAAGGCAAACTGAAGTCTATGCTTGTTTGGTTTTTTTTTTTTGTGATGTATTAGATTTCCACTTAAAACTCATTATGTATTTCCATTTTTGGATATTTGCACTTTAAATTAATTTCAATTAAAATTTGGTTACCATGTGCTACTGTATACTCATTCTTACGTGACACCTCGATGTTTCCGCCATCGGTTGGGGTGTTACAGATTGGTATCAGAGCCTTGGTTATAGGGAATTAGGTTATTAGAAAAAAAAATAATCTAGTCTATAACCATAGGAATATAACCAGTATTTGCTCCTTTTACTTGCTATTCTCTATCTCACTCCTACTTCTTATCCCTACTTCAACCCCTACAAGAAGATTGCTCTCCATCACAAGATCTACTCTTAGACTAATAGGACAATCCTCAGGTTTAGCCTGAACCACCTTGAGATCTCGTCGAAGTTCTAGATTTTAATAACGAACACGTGCAATCTGGAAGGGTGAACGCCTGTATTCTGAGTTTTCTGTCTAGGACTGGCATTGCGCATATATCCCAATCAGACGAGGGACCCGGATGCCTACCTGGGAATTCTCGAGATGAGTGTTCACTTATAGGCTAAAGCATGTCTTCACTATGTTATTAGAATCTAGAAGTTTTGATAAGTCAACGTTTTCGTTTATTCGTTTTAATTAATGAATAAATGATTACACTCACCTTCCTTAAACTAAGCTCAAAAATCTCAAAATTTTACAGCTTAAATCAATCTCATTTCATAACCATCCATGGATTTCACAATCACACTTCACCTTACCATCTTAGCCACTTTTTTAAATATTCAACACCCTACCCAAATCATATAATCTCCATACTATAAAATAAACTCTTTATCAACTATCTTCACATTCACTATCTCTCACAACTTTGATTCTGCTTCAAGAATTTTTCATCATCCTCTCAAGAACTAAATTCATATCCTTCACCTTCTCACACATGAGCTAGTTACCCATGATAACCAAACTATTGAAACTTGATTGTGTGTTGCATCAAACATAATCCTTAGTTATACATGAGGATTCGACTATTTGCCTTATTTGAACATTTGAAACTAGAATTCATGGAATATAAACTATTTACTATAGACACACCTAAAGTCATTAACCTTATCTAGGGCAACTCTATTACAACTCGTATGCTATACTTGATACTTGATTGCTTACATGTACATATTATCAATTTGCAATTCATGTGTGTAATAATTGGTACACTTAATCAAACAACTGATAGAGGATGAAGTACTTGCTCAACAGTTAGTAGAGTACATAATAACCTACTCAACGATTGGTAGAGGTCATCATGCCTGCTCAACAGTCGGTAGAGGCCCTACAACCTGCTCAACGACTGGTAGAGGCTATCATACCTGCTCAACAATCGGTAGAGGTTCCTACTCACTGACTGGTAGAAGTCTTTTTCCTGCTCAACAGTTAAACTCATTTTTGGATACATGGTTAATCATATTATTTTACATGTGTGTCTAGAGTTATAGAAGGACACAAAACCCTAATGTAAGGTAAATTGGTGATTGCGGTCCAGAACGTAATCATGAATTTACAGGTACGTTAAGGTAGTGTGAAATTCTATCAAGGTTTTCGGTAGTTGACCAATTATAAACCTTAGTTATCTGGTAGTTCATTTAGTCTTTCAATAGTCCATCAACTCATTCCTTTTAGGACTCCTAAAACTTAAGATTCTTATTCTCCTTGCTATTTCAGATGAACCTAATCCAACCCTTAAAACTCACACATATCAAAACTCTTACCCAAATTATTCGAAACAGTTTATTCTGTTACCTATAAATTTATGTCATGCCTTAACTCGAAACTTCCCAAACCACCCTTGTCCTAATTTCTACCCAATCACCTTCAACCCTGTGTTTTCAATAAACTTCGGGACGAAGTTTCCAAAAGTAGGGGAGACTGTAACATCGCAAAATTTTCCCCAAAATTTTAATACATAAAAAGCCCTTATATATATATATATATTTTTTTTATTACACCTTTATCATTAATATTATACAAATGTGCCTAAGTCTTTATTTATCCTAACTCACAACTTATATACATACATAAATGTATATAAATAATAATAATAATAATAATAATATGATTCTAAATTCTTTTTTTTTCACATACAAGATTTTTTTTTAAATAAAGCCTTGAGTCAAATAGTCAAAGTCCTAGTCAAAGTCTTAGTCAAACAGTCAAAGTCTTAGACAAATAGTCAATTCATCATAAAACCTTACTTTATGGTGTTGACCAATTTTAATGGCTAATTGAATCCAAAACTAGTATAAAAACTCACCTATGACCCATTATACTTTGCACCTCTAAATCGATTGTTTCAATCCGATTAAACTTTCCCTCATACCTTTCTTCTATAGTCTATTACTTCTACAATTGAAGCTTTGATTATAAGCTTTTGTAATTGGCAACTTTGGGGCTACACATATTCTATTTCTCGAGACTTAATACTTTGCTAAGGTGAGTTTACGTAACCATGTTTATGCAATTCTTCATACTTGCAACATTATACTTAAGCAATTCTACATGCATGTCTAGTTGTAAACTTTAATGCCTCATGAATTAGACAACAACAACAGTTTCAACGAGTTTCAACATTACATAATCATTAGCTATGGCCAAGCCGGCGATACTCAATAATAGATCTATTGGATTGACAATCCCACCCGGATACGTGTACCTCCTACATAGGTAGCGTGGGTGATTGTTATCGTTCCAACATATTATTAAGGTGAACCGTGGATGACGGGATGGACCTAAACTAGTCGGAGGTTTGATTATGTCGATTCAACATATTATGTTTATTCATGTAGACTTAAACTTACGATAGACATATGAATTGCTAAACTTTTATACTTAAACTATTTGCTTGACTTGGCTTATGTATTCTCACCAACTTCTAGTTGACCCCCCATTCTTACAACTCAACAGGAAATAATGATGCATGAAGACTAGAGTATTTACATGAGAAGGCAAACTGAAGTCTATGCTTGTTTGGTTTTTTTTTTTTTTTTTTTTTGTGATGTATTAGATTTCCACTTAAAACTCATTATGTATTTCCATTTTTGGATATTTGCACTTTAAATTAATTTCAATTAAAATTTGGTTACCATGTGCTACTGTATACTCATTCTTACGTGACACCTCGATGTTTCCGCCATCAGTTGGGGTGTTACAGTTTGGTTGAAAATTCGGATTCATTTGATTTGAAGCATTGCCATACCTGAAATTAGGATGGTTCCTTAAGCCTGGATGATAAGTATTGGAGTTCATGTCATATTTCTTCTCTCCTCCATACACTTGATTCACCTCAGCAGTTTCTTGAACTGAATTTTCTGGGCATTCATCAGTCTTGTGTCCCATCTCTTCACATACCCCACATACTGTATATGGTCCCGCTGGAACTTCTCTCTTCTTCATACGGGCCGATTCTCTTTCCAAAGTAGCAATTCGATCTTTGGCATTAGCATCTACATCTGAAGCAGACCTTGAAATAGGGTGTTTGGTTCTTCTATCTGCGGATTCTTCAGCTTTGGAATTCTTGCTCATTCTTTCCAAAAAATCCCAGTCTTCTTGCTCTGGGTTAGATAAAAAAGTCCCGTTGCTAGTAGACTTTAAGTACTTTCTTTCCTCCTTACTCAACCCATTCACAAAGCTGCTAACCAATTCCCATAATTCAATGTTGTGGTGTGGGCATTTCCGAATTAATTCCTTAAAACGAGTGAAGGCTTCATGAAGTGGTTCCCCCTGCAACTGTTGAAAGGAACGAATCTTTAATCGTACCCCATCCATCTTAAAACTAGGAAAATATTCATCCAAAAACACCTGTTGCATCTCTCCCCAAGTATAGATGCTGTGTGCGGGCCAAGTAAGAAACCAAGTCTTTGCCTTATCCTTGAGGGAGAACCGGAACAACCTTAGCTGAACTTCATCTAAGGAGAAATTGTGACCTCCCATAGTACCACACATTGATTTGAATTCAGAAAGATGATCGTATGGGTCTTCAGTAGCCATTCCGTGGAAATGAGGAAGAATATTGATATAATTTGGTTTACAATCGAAAGATCTTCTTCCTGGAGGTGGTGGTACAATTGGTGACTCATTCTCAGAAGCAAGTGGTCTAAACCGACCATTAACCCCTTGCATTGGAACTGGGGGCCTTCTTCGTGGAGCATTAACTTCTTCATCTCTTGGTGGTCTTCTCCCATGAGGTCTTCTTTCTGCTCGACCCACAAAATTTTCACCACGGTTTTGGTGAATGTTGGGATTTCGATGCCCTCTTGGGTTTTGCCTGGGATGATGATTATTGAAGACATGATTGTAGTAACCGTCATTACCCATATTTCGATTTGCACCCATATCAGAATGATTATCGCTTTGGTACTCTTCCTCATCCTCATGACCATCATTAACATTTCGATAACCCCAATCCTCATCTTCCTCGGTGTAATCCCTTTCTGAGTATTCATCTTCCCCCGAATGGTGAGAATGAACACTAACTCTATTAGATGATTGATAACTCGGTACGCTGAATGGGTCATCATCATTTATGTTTGCCCTCAATTCTTCAATATTCTCAACATGATCATCATATCCGGCTTCATTGTATCGATTGACCGGATCAAATGTGGGATTTCCACGGTTAGATATGGAAGAGCCTTGGTTTACATTTCGGTTGTTGGGATTTCAGTTATGAAGTGGTTGATGAGGTGGGTGTTGTTATGAGTGTTGGGTTCGGTTTTGATGAGGTGGAGTGGGTGGTCTTCGGTTTTCACCTGAACGGCGATTTGGGTTTGAACTTGCCATTTGAACAGTTCCAACGGACAAAGTTTGACTTGTGGGTGGTGATTGGGTGTTAGAAGGAATCGGCTCCTCTAACCGGTGTTGTCGGTTTCTTCTTGCTACTCTCTCAATTTCCGGTTCAAACACTAAAGGAAAGTAGCATAACACTTTATGTGGTACTTTTTTCCCATTTGTGTTTGGGTCAACCCATCTACTCTCAATACAAACTGAGCACTTTTCCTTTGACTCATTATCCTTCCTAAACATAGCACAATCATGTTTGCAAACATGGATAGATTGATACCCTAACCTAATCTTTGCCAGTTTCTTCTTAGCTTCATAATATGAGGGTGGAACGTGATTCTCTTTTATGAATGCGATTCTTATAAACACCAAGAGTTGGTCAAACGAAGTATTCGTCCATTTGTTGATAACTTAAATATGCCTCAATTTTGCTATGAAATTTAGGGAAGACTTCCAACTACAACCGGGATATAACTCAGTCTTGACCTTGATAAACAATGCAAGAAATTCGGGGTCTAAATGAGTTCCATCATCATCTTTTTCTATATATTTATCATGTGTATCTTGCCCCGCCAAAACATCAGTAATTGCATCAAACATCTCATGAACTACCATTGGAGTATGTGAAGCGAAAAGTGTGTCTATTTTCGAAGAATCAGGATATTCCTCACCGTGATAGACCCATGTGTCATATGATTGTAAAAATCCATAGTCACATATGTGGGCAGAAATAGAACTCGGGATATGTCATTTTGAATTAACACATTTTTTACATGGGCAATAAGTTTTGCCATCAGTGTCCAGATGGTTCTTAGCAATCTCTATAACCTCTTCAATACCTTATATAAAAGTCAGTTCATTCCGATCTCGCAGGGTAGTCCAACTCTTATCAATTGTCATAACGGTTTGCTATCAATTGATAGCATATCAGATAAAACACTTAAAAGTCAAACGGGTTGGAGTGCATGTTACAAGTATGGAGCGCATATTTTCATTAAATAGTCAAACTCAATATCAAACAGCCAAAGTCAATAGGATTTTGGAATGTAGATTGTTAATAGCATATTAAAAATAGCAAAAAAATTTAATACAACAGGAAACAACATACAAAAATAGAAAAAAAAGACTTAAAAAACTAGATAAAAAAATCCTACACAATAGCAGCAAAAAAAATACTAAAAAAACAACAAACAATAAAAAACTAAAAAAAAAAACAAACAATCATAGCAAAAAAACTAAAAAAACAACAAACAATCATAGCAAAAAAACAAAAAAAAGCAGCAAACAATCACAACAAAAAAAACAACAAACAATCACAACAAAAAATAGCAAATTAAAAAAAAACCGGATTAATCAATATTAAGCGCATATATGAATGAGGGGATCGCTTTAATTGCCTTGGTACAATAAGCACATTCAATGCGCCGCGCCTAGAATTCTAGCCTAGGTGCATAAGGCGCTCGACTTTAATAACTAGGCAACAAATACTAATACACATTTGAAGATTTTGAATTTGAAACTGTGACGGATCCAGGATTTTTCGTCAGAGGGTGCACAAAATGGATTATGTTATAACGGGTCATGTTATACTGGTCGAAATGGGTTTGGTCAACATTAAATGTACCCTAGATCTTATTAAACTCCATATTTTATATACACTCCTTTAACTAATAATATAAACAACCAGCTCAGATAACATTAACCGTAGATAAATATTCCTATGTTATAAATCTTGATCAGAAGATGCAAATAGCTCATTCACATTCCTACATTTTAATCACTTACCAAGTACAGTTTAAACAAATACCAAATACAAAGAGGATAACGGTACGGGTGTGTAACGGTTCAGAACCAGACCGAATCAAACCAGAACGGTTAAATGATAAATATAAGGTCCAGAACCGGACCGTATAAAATCCTACCCATTCGGTTCCGAACCGGGTTAAACGGTTCTCATGTAAACGGTTCTTACAGAAACTGATTGTTAATTAAATCCTAAATTTAATAACTAAATAAATCAAAACTTTAGTAAACTCAATTTGTGGTTTCGTAGTTATGTACAAGACCTATATTTCTTAGAAGTGCGCGGTACCAACATATAATTTTGACACTACGAATAATATGTAATCGCATGACTGATATTACATTAAATCATGCATTATTGTTACATTAAATCATTCCACTATAAATGATTTTGTACGCGTTGGTGCTCAGTTTAAACTACTTTCTTTCCCCTTTACCGTACTCTATATGTTTTATAGATTATATAATTTGAATGGAATTCATAACTCAACAAGTTTGTTAAATGTTATTTAGTTAACATGACTTAAAAATTTTTATTTTTTATAAAGACTAAAACGTGAAACTAAGATTGTGGATAGTTAGTTTATAGACTACTTGGAAAAGCCCACTAAATTACTAAGGTTTTCAAATATAACATTTAACGTTCAAACCTGATCCGGTTCTAGCGGTTCTTTAAATGGACCTGCGGTTCCAAACCGGGAACCGTTTTCACTAAAATTTAAGAACCAGAACCGGACCATAAATACAAAAATACGGTTTGAATCTAGCGGTTCGGTTTTGGTTTTCCAATTTTAAGGGTTCCGAACAATGAAGTGCTCAGCCCAAGATAACGGGTAAATTGGGGCTGATTAAATCTAGGCTTCGAATACATATCTTGATACCTTAAGGTGAACGATAAATTAGAGCAATAAATGACACATCAATAGAAAAATATGTCATCTTTTTTCATGTCAATGATGTTCAGCCCAGCTGGTCGGAGGTGGGAGGGTTTACTTTTTAGGGAGGTTCCCACTCGGGCTCGGTCTCAGGTTCGAGTCCCCCACTCGCACTAAGGGGTGAGAAATTCAACACCCGCGTTTGGCCTAGATTCGAACTGGGGTTGAGGGGTTGTGCGTCATTTGGATTCTCCGCTGAAACACACCTTCCAAAAAAAATCTTTTAGTTTTCATTTTAACCTATTATTTAGCTTTATGCAATAACGTATCACTTAAGGTATATATAATTTTAAATATACTGTTTTGCCTAATTTATTCTTCATGAACAATTTTTAGTAGATACATTCACATTGCACTAGATGCAATATAATTTAATAATTTATAATAAGTTTTATCAGATAGTCATACTGATGAGATATGTATCTGTGCGTGTGCACTGCCTCACTTCTTCACAACATGTCAGCAGGAGCGCTGACCAAACCTTCAAGAAGCCTGCGCACGTAAACTCGTACATGCCAGCTGTAATTCGACAAGGAAAACGACATGCAGCCAATTAGAGGCCATCATTCCCTGCTCAACGATTATCTGTAGGTACGAGATACAGAAAAGGACAGAAAGGACGACTACAGGACACGGGGACCAATCGCAGAAGGACAGCGCCGACAGTGCCAACGACCTGCGATCGTAGAATACTGCTGTCATTCTCATTCCAGCCAATCACAAGACATCTCGAAGGCCTATAAATACCCCTTCTCCCCAAGGAGAATGATTCATTCACTCATCGGCAAAGTAATACTCAGAGATTTCTGTGATAGTTGTGAGAGATAGATTATTGTTGAAACATTGTAATAATCTGTATTTGAGTACCTGTAATCGTCCTAACAATCATCAATACAAATATCTCTTTACTGTGCTCTTATATCTGGATTGTTATATTGGTGTTTCTTAATTGGCGCCATCCGTATTTCGAGCATATTAGAACAACAATCCATAAAACCTTATATTTTTCTGAAACCCAACCATGACTTCTCTACCTTTGCCACCATCCATAACCGGGATAACTCAGGCACTGGTGCTGCTCAGGCAAACACCAGCCAACCTGATAACACCCGAGAAAGGCAGGAAAACATGACAGAAATGGGTCACAACACCACGCTGTCCTCAGGGACCCGGCAGACCCTGCCTTTCGTCTTTGCTACTGACAACAACAATTAGACTTTCCGAACTGGAAATGCTATGTCGATGGTTAGTCCGGAGATATGGTACGCCTAGCAAAAGGAAGCTCTGAAACGTGCCTACACGTAGAAACTTTGAGAGCAGCAGCTCAAAGAAACATCCCGTCAACTATTTTATGGCGAAGGAAGGCCAATCACTGTATTGAAGGCCCTTCCAAAGCCACAGGACCAAATGGCGGAAGCAAACATACTACAGACCCAACATGGAGGGAATACTCTGATGAGTCTCAAAGTCATTTTCGCCGTGACATTAGTCAGTCCTTAACCAACACCGTTGGGCGGGGACACTATCTAACCGGTGAAGGTGACCTCACCCAACCATACTACCCTCCATCTTTCAGTGAAAAATCCAAATTTACCCCACGCATTGCGCTCACTCCCTTGCCGCCAAAGACCAAGATCCCAAGCAATCTGGGAATGTATGACGGTATAGGTGACCTTGATGATCACCTAAGAAGCTTTGAGGTGGCTGGAAAATGCGCAGGATGGACTTTGCCATCCTGGTGTCACATGTTTGCACAGACACTCAAGGGTGTTGCGCGAGTATGGTTCGCCAGCCTACCAAATGGCAAGATTGACAGCCTCAAAGAACTCACTGATAAATTCTCTGATCATTTCAGCCAATAACGCAGGAGAGTGCGAGACTACACCGACATCCTGCAAGTGCGGAGGCACGATAAAGAGTCAATCGAAGATTACATCACCAGATTCAACCTAAAAGTTCTTCAGATAGGGCCTAATGGTTTCGAGTTAATGAGAGCAGCCTTCAAGCAAGGCGTGCGCTATGATCCACTAATCTGCACCCTTGCGGGCTGCACTGGAATGCCAAACACATGGGAAGAAATCATGCGAGGTGCTAAGACCTACGCAAAAACTAAAAGAGAGCTATTGGTCTGGAACAGAGTCCATGCCCCGCAATACACAGATGCACAAGCTCAATCCGTCCGAAACAGAAACAACAGACAAGAGAGAAGGGGCAAGGGATCGTCTGGAACAGGCTTCAAGGAGCCTCCCAAGCAGAAACCAAACCCTTGGAAGCTACAGAGTACAAGGGAAATCAACCTTCTGATCATAGATCAACAAGGCGCAGCCACAACTCCTGGACACCTTTAACAAAGACGCCAGCGCAAGTCCTGACAACAGTGAAGGTAGATTTTCCCGAACCAAGATATTGGCCATGATACTGACGCGTGTTTCCAACTTAAAACCTCCATAGAAAACGCCTTAAAGTCTGGTGATCCACGGAAGCAGGTGCAGGAACAACAAAAGAAAATAAAAAACGTGAGCATGATGATCCACGGCAGCAGGCGCAGGCACACCAAGCACAAAACCGAACAAATTGTGGAGTGGAAGGAGCAGTAAGTCTGTTTCCCAAAGGTCAAGGGCGGACCCTCCTCCACCCGCGCACTCATTGTTACAGCCATCTTTGATCATTACAGAATGACACGAGCATTCATGAATACTGGATGCAATTTTGATATCATGTACGAGTAGTGTTTCAACCTATTAGATGGTGAGGATAAACAGCGCTTGCGCCCCATAATAACTATTTAATTGGATGAGACGTCACTTTTTTCTGAAGTTTTTTTTTTCCTTATTTTTTTCCTAATTAGTCAGTGATGAATCTTTTCTAACTATTTCTATAATAGTCGCAAGATGGACATGCATATTAATTATCTAATTTTGTATCATCTTGAGTGCAGACAAACCCTATTGAAATGTGATTCAATACTCCTTGCACAATCATGCACGTGGGAAGTTGGTTTGATCATCCGAGAACTCAGGGGTGCTTAGTCTTTGTTTACGTTATGATCAGTTTGAGAATAAGTCAGCTAGTGGTTAGCTTCTCCTATTTTTCAGTATTTTCAATTTATGTTTACGTTGTAGTATTGGCTATATAAGCCAAGTTGATGTACTTGTTTTATTATTTCACAAAAGCTAATGATGAACCGGTCGTCACGGTCATGCAAAACCTAATTAACCTATGTAGTTAGGGTAAATAAGGTATCGAATCCAAGGAGCATGTGGTCAGCGATTGTTGTTTAGTTGATTGAAACGTACTACTTATGAAGATGCTATGTGACTTATGAAGGTTGCAATTTGTTCATTTAAGATTTTTTATTTTAAGTTGTTGTTTATAATACTAATAATTAATTGAAAGTATAAATAAAAATGATGTTGTAAACAATCGAGTTAAAATGATTACACTAAGGATTCGACAATTGAATACTAGAGCTTTCAACAATTGGGTGAACAATGATAATGTAATTGGTACTAACGGAGTGATTGTTCAATAGGTTTAGGTATCAAGTTTTGTCAATATCAAGATAGACTAAACTATACTTTATTACCTAGAACATACAATCCTATAGTAGTGTTAACGCAAGGAATCATGCTTATCTCACTAGAAATTGGCACAAGATCAATTAACTAAAAATGAGTTTAGCATAAGATTAATCACCAATCAACACAATTAATTTAAGTACACAAAGACATCAACAAAAGTTTAAAAACAATACCCAAATGTGTTCAAACCCTAGATATCAAGAGCCTACATCCCCAGTGTAATACAAATAGATTAGCCAAGCATGGCCATGATGTTCATCTTCAATATTGTGTCTTCAATCTTCATCAAAATGCTTCAAGAAGTTGGGAGAATTGTGTGTGTGTTCTTGGTCAATTAGAGATGAATGATAATGATTAGAATGAGTTAATTCCAGCTAAAAACGTCCTTGGCCTTCATAAATTCGTCATTAAGATGTTTTCCACCATCATTGCTTTGAAAAAGGAAAGATTTGACCAGATTTTGCCTTTGGCGTATCCTACGCCACTTTTGGCGTAGGCTACGCCAGACCTCTTTTGCCTGAGCTGTTGCCTGCTGCCCTACGCCACTTATGTTGCCCTTGCCTACGCCATTTGCGTAGGGTACGCCAATTTTGGCATATCCTACGCCAAAACACCCCTTTCTTTAGATTCTGATTTCCCAGCTCATGTAAGCTTCCGTTTCTTGCCCGAGCAACTCCAAAACGTCATATTTGCCTCCTTTAATCATCAAATCCTGAAATAACATAATAATATCAAAGAAACACAAATTGACGACTTAACACTCCTTAAAACTCATTTATAGACGCTTTTATACACATCTTTTAACTAACCCATCAGCTAATAATAATCACCTTGAGTTTGATCCAATTCCTTTTCTAAGTTATTTACAATATTGTTTTTGATATCAACAGTGGTATCAGAGCCAACATTTGATCCATACTAATCTTCCTACCCATCTTTCTTCAAGGCCGAACAAACCAGCACTTTACCCACTGCTCCTACCCTAATTCCTGTCTTCAAAGGATAAGGGTATGAACATTGGAGTATACGTGTTAAAACCATTTTGAAATCATGAGATCTATGGGATTTGGTAGAACAAGGAGTCAATTAAAGTGAGCCTGATGTAAACAAACTCAAGAGTATGAAGAAAAAGGATGCTCATGCAATGGCTATCATACAGCAAGCCATACATGATCAATTGTTTTCCAGGATAGCTGCTGCTGAATCATCCAAAGAGAGCTGGGAAATTCTGAAGATGGAGTACCAAGGTGATACTGAAGTGAAAGCCATAAAATTGCAGGGTCTTAGAAGAGATTTTGAAAATCTGTACATAAAAGAAGGTGAGTCAGTTGGGGAATATTTCTCTAGAGTCATGGCCATTGTGAGTCAAAAGAGGGCATATGGGGAGATCATTTCTCATCGAACCATCGTTGAAAAAAATTCTAAGAAACTTGTCCCCTAAATTTGACTACATTGTGCCCTCTATAGAAGAATCCTATGATCTAGCTAATATCACACCTGTGAGATTGATGGGGTCCCTACAATCACAAGAAGAAAGGCTCAATAGTAGACTTATGACAAAGAAAAGACTGAAAAGATTGAAGAGCATGCTTTGCAGGCTATGCAAGAAGGAAACATGCCATCATATGCACGTGGTAGAGGACGTGGAAGATTCAGAGGCCGTGGAAGAGGGAGATCTTTTGATAGAAGTAAGGTCCCTCAATGTTATACATGTAAAAAATATGGACATATGTCCAAGGATTGTTGGTACAATGAAGATTCATAGGTTAATGTTGTTATTGAACCTTCTGAACTAGTAGAGAATTACAACAACAATCTACCACCACACTTGTTTATGGCCTTTATTCCTAAACAAGAACCCAACAGTTTGTGGTTTCTTGATTCAGGATGCTCTAACCACATGACTAGTTCAAAAGCCAGCTTTGTGGAATTAGATGAAAATTTCGAGATGGGTGTGCAACTAGGGAACAAGAAGACTCTTGATGTGGAAGGAAAAGGTATTGTAGGAATTATTACAGGTCCCAACTCCTACAAACTGTTGAATGATGTATATTATGCTCCTACTCCGGAGTATAATCTTTGGAGTGTGGGACAGCTTATGAGAAAAGGCTATGCATTGTATTTTGAAGGCAGCAACTGTACCATCAAAAATCAAGGTATGGAGTTAATGAAGATACCTATTGCCACTAACAATATGTTTGTCTTAGATGCTACTAAAGTTGAGTCTAGCACTCCCTTAAAAGTTGTTAATCGGCAAGTATGGCACAAGAGATATGGGCACATCAACTGGGACAATCTAAAGATGTTGCATGATAAATCAATGGTGATTGGTTTACCACAGATCAAAGGCTCTTGTGTGTGTGAAGATTGTATTCTTGGAAAGCAAATCAGATCTCCATTCAAGTCTACATCATGGAGAGCTACAAAAAGACTTGAATTGGTTCATGCAGATCTATGTGGCCCTATGCAGGTACCCAATTTAGGCCACAATCTTTATTATTTTCTACTAATTGATGATATCTCTAGAATGTGTTGGGTGTATTTCTTGAATAAAAAGTCTAAGGCCTTTGAAAAATTTAAGATCTTTAAGGCTTTAGTTGAGAAACAAAGTGAATGCAGCCTAAAGGTTCTAAGAACAGATAGGGGTGGAGACTTTTGCTCCAAAGAATTTAATTCCTTTTGTGAATTACATGGTATTAGAAGAGAGCTAAGGGAACCTTATACACCACAACACAATGGTGTAGTGGAAAGAAAAAATAGAACAGTAATAGGGATGGCTAGGAGTATGTTGAAGGATAGAGGCTTACCAAACTATCAATGGGCTGAAGCAGTTGCCACAACAATTTACATCATCAATAGGGCTCCTACCTCTGCAGTTCAAGGGAGAACTCCATATCAGGTATGGTTTGGATCTAAACCTGATGTCACTAACCTTAAAATTTTTGGGTGTGTAGCATATGGTCATAAATATGTTCAAGGCAGAAGAAAGCTTGATGATAGATCAAACAAAATGATCTTCATAGGCTATTCAACAAATGGTATAGGATTCAAATTATACAATCCTTCTACTAAAAAGTTTGAGACAAGAAGGTTTGGTGACATAACAATATTGGAAGATCAATCTTGGAACTGGGAGGATGTGCACAAGTCTGACAAGCAGCTGTATGATCGTATGTATGTTGATCCCTTCCCTGAAGACATTGTTGAGGATGCTCAATTTGATGCACCTAGTGATTCTGGACCCCTACCAATCAAGGAGGGCCAAGTTCACTAATTGTATCAACTCCTCAAAGCAGTACTCAAGCATCACAGATTGTAGCAAGTTCCAGTTCAAGCTCATCGGCTCCTTTGAAGACTAGATCAGTTGTTGATCTCTATGCAAGTACTCAGGAAGTGAATTCTGATCACTTAAATTGTCAGTTTGCCCTTAACATTGCAGATCCTATGACTTTCCCTAAGGCAGTAGTTAAAAGAGAATGGCAGGATGCAATGCAGACTGAAATAGATGCAATTAATAGAAATCAAACATGGTAACTTGTTGATCTTCCTCATGGTAAGAATATTATGGGTCTCAAATGGTTGTTTAAGACAAAATTTGGGCCAGATGGGGCAGTTATCAAGCACAAGGCAAGGTTTGTAGCTAAAGGTTACTCTCAGAAATTTGGTATTGATTATGAGGAGACCTTTGCTCCTGTTGCTCGTTTTGAAACAATCAGGATAGTTGTTGCAATAGCTGCTCAAAAAGGTTGGCTTTTGCATCAACTTGATGTAAAATCTGCCTTCCTTAATGGTGATCAAGATGAAGAAATATATGTGGAGCAGCCTGAAGGCTTTGTGATCAGAGGGCAAGAAGACAAAGTGTACAGATTATACAAGGCACTATATGGAGCAGCCTGAAGGCTTTGTGATCAAAGGGCAAGAAGACATAGGTACTTTCATGATAATGGTTATGTTAAAAGTTTGAATGAACCTACTCTATATGTGAAGCATAGTGCATCTAATGTCATTTATGTCTACTTATATGTGGATGACATTATATGTACTAGTTCTAGTAGTGAGCTTATTAATGAATTCAAGGCTGGTATGAAAGAAGTGTTTGAGGTGACAGATCTGGGATTGTTGTAGTACTTCCTTGGTCTAGAGATAAGGCAATCAAAGGAAGGGGTCTTCATGTCTCAAGAAAAATATGCTCAAGGGTTGCTAACCAAGTTTGGTTTACTGAATTGCAAGACTTAAGACATTCCAATGAGTCCCTATGAGAAATATTTGACAGATGATGGTGAAGAAAAGGTGGATGAGTCAAGATATCGTAGCCTTGTTGGTGGATTGATTTATTTAACTCACACTAGGACAGACTTGGCTTATTCTGTAGGTGTATTGTCAAGATTCATGCAATCACCTTCTAAGGTTCATGCTGGTGCAACAAGAAAGGTGCTTGAATATATTGCTTCCACTTATAAACATGAGATTTTGGTACAAGAAAATGGAGCAGATCAAGCTTATGAGGTTCTCAGATAGTGATTGGGCTGCTTGTGTAGATGATAGGAAGAGTGTGGGAGCATATGTGTTCACTATTGGCAATGGAGCAGTGTCCTGGAGTTCCAAGATACAAAATATAGTAGCTTTGTCTAACACTGAAGCTGGATACATCTCAGCTACAAGTGCAGCCTGTCAATGCATTTGGATAAGAAGAATACTTGAAGACTTGGGTATAATTCAAGATAATGCAACTGTGATTTGGTGTGATAATCAATCAGCAGTTAATTTGTCAAAGAATCTTGTTCTTCATGGTAAGGCAAAGCACAATGAGTTAAAATGTTCTTCATGGTAAGGCAAAACACATTGAGTTAAAATATCATTTTATTCGGGACATGGTTAAACAAGAGAAGATGGTGCTGAGGTTTTGTAACACAAATGATCAAGTTGCTGACTGTTTGACCAAGGCATTGGCCAAAGAGAAGTTTGTCTATTTCAGGTTTCAATTGGGAGTGCAAGAGTATGAATAAAGGGGGGGGGGGGTATTGAAACGTGATTCAATACTCCTTGAACAATCATGCACGTGGGAAGTTGGTTGGATCATCCGAGAACTCAGGGGTGCTTAGTCTTTGTTTACGTTATGATCAGTTTGAGACTAAGTCAGCTAGTTGTTAGCTTCTCCTATTTTTCAGTATTTTCAATTTATGTTTACGTTGTAGTATTGGCTATATAAGCCAAGTTGATGTACTTGTTTTATTATTTCACAAAAGCTAATAATAATCACCTTGAGTTTGATCTAATTTATGTTCTAAGTTATTTAGAATATTGTTTCTGATATCAACAAACCCAACTCGATTAGTTGTAAGCAAACCAAAACAACCTAATAGATAGAGCAACACATACGTTATAACAAACGAACATTAAAAGTACAAGCTTAAAAGTAATGGATTACAGAAGCGAACTTCAACTCGTGGAATCTTAGACTTTTTTCAAAAAAGAGTCCAATGAGTATGCAGTATCAACCACATCATCTTTGGACTCCTCATGATCACAACTGCTGACATAAGTAACATCCTCCCGTTTCCATCGGCAAAACGCCAACCTTGTATTTAGTTTGTCACGCTTTCTTTTCTAAGTAACAATGTTTAAAAAATAATGCGAATATAAGAAATAAATATATAAAAACCTTGTAAATCATAAGTATGTGTCTAACATGTCCAATTATGCACAAACAATATATCGCCTCTTCACTGGTTTCCCGTAGAAGTTCTGATTTGGAGAGACTTAAATCACGATCAAGTTTTGATTGTTTTCTCATTTCCACACTTTTAACTGGTTTCTGCAAATTAAATGTTTATTAAATTGGGGGAGCTAGAGTGAATGTCATGTGGAGGTTAAGGGTTCGATTCTTGTCGGAGCCATATTTACCACATGTGGAGGTTCCACCTGGGGAGATCCCCAGTCCAGGTGGAATGGGTAATCAGTACAGGCTGGTTTAGGGTGTTAGTCAGAGCTCCACCGGTTGCACCATTTGTCGTTCAAAAAATAAATATTTATTAAATACAAATTAATGAGTTTATTACATTAAATACAAATTAATGTTTAAATATATTTACTTACAGGTGGTTCCGTTGTTGCTGCTTTTTCTCTTCTACGGTTTTGGGATCAAACTTTTCAACTTTCTTGGATAATTGATTATGGCTTAATCGAATAAATCTAAATGTTGTATCTCGCCACAACGCATGGGCACCCCACTAGTAATAATAGACATATAAATTATTCTAACATGCTTTAAAAGAAAAACATTTCATAAAACTTAATAACTTTTGCATCCCATATATTACCTTGATAATAAAGACATTCATTATCAACATACATCAAGCACATCTGTAGTTTTCTTATATATTGTTATTTTCCTTGTAGGTAGTAGTTATTTTCCTTATGCCTATTTATATTTTGTATGTTTTATTTGAAGGAGGAGGAATGAAAATGAATTAAGAAAAATGGTCTCTCTTCTCTTATTTAGTTTTTGGAAGACTAGTGGGGAACCCGCGCGTTGCTGCGGGAAGACAATTTGTCACGCGATATTCATTACTGTTAGTTTATTGATTCTCTCATGATATATTGTGTAGTATTTGATTTTAAATGTGTGCTAGATCTAGTAAATATATTGTTAATGGATTTTATTTTTAAGATGGTTCTTGGACTTGTAGAAAATAAATATAAACAAACTATTAATTAGTTAACAAACTACTAACTTGATTGAGAAGACGACAAAAATTATGCCATGGTGTCATTACTGGTCAATATCATATTGTCATTACTGGTAATATTGTTTTTATATGTTTTATAAAACTTTATTTGTAACTTTTAATAAGACAAACAAGTTAAGTGGTTTTTAGTTGTTAAAAAAATATCTATTTAACCCATTTGTGAAAAATGGGTTATTACCCAAGATTTAACAACCACATATTCTTTGCATTCATAACCAATATATATTAATGCATCGTGCATTATGCCTCTACAATTGACATATATAATCAAATCAATAGAGTTGTATAATGCGTCTCCAGACCAAGAAAAAAAACAAGAATTGAAAATATTACTGAATTGAAAATCATGTACACGTTAGGGCTTAAATAGTATACATGATACCAAATTAAAAATCTAAAAAAAGTTATGGATTTCTACCTTGTAACTTGAGCCATCTCACACTGAATATAACCTTATTAACTGTTTTTCCCTCCATTTTTACCAACAATATTAATAAACTTTTCAATATCTTTATTCATCTTTACCTTCTAAATAAAAAAAATCAAAACATTTCAAGCTCCGGATGAACCAGACCGGAATTCAAAATTTTTTTTTAATAAAATCTCAATTACTAATTCATTCAATTTGAGTGAAAAAACAATTGGCTTTTAAAGAATTCTAATAGTATTTGAGATTAACAATAAAAGAGAAACGACAGACCATTAAAATCGTTGGCCTCCATTTGCAATACTTACGTAACCAAGCAACCCTCACCCCATCACCTTCTATACTCAAATTATGATTAGCAACCAATAATGGGAACAAATTATGCTACTAAAATTTTGATTGATTATTAGATAGCTATAATAAAACAACCTTTTTTTTTTTTAATTTAAATCCTACCATACAAAAATCATTAAAAAAAAATACAACATAACCAATTTTGCAAGGGAAATAAGGTGGGTCTGAATAATAAAAAAGTAATCTAAAATTGAAGAAAAAAATTACACAAATCAGTAAATGTGTCTAAAATTGTTCTTTCGTATTTTATGTATACACATCACAAAGAAAAAGGTATGTATTTATTACTTGAATTGTGAATGGAGATGGATTAGATTGATTGTGATTTCTAATCACTTTTGATTCCAGTGGCTATAACAGCAACATACATGTGACGGTTATATTTTTACGTTGTTATGTAAACGTATCAGCACAAGGCGAGGTTAGACTATGGATTCAAAGTGGAAAAAAAAAACGAAGAGCAACAAGAAAACTCGTGCTAATAACGTGTTAGAAAATAACAATCTAGTAGCAACCAACGTACAAGTCATATAAACATGAGAAGAAGACTCTAGACATCATGTATGGAAAGAAAGAATAAAGGAAAAGAGAACTTTATTCATTGATATCTTTCATATACCAATTTTTTTTTGAACGGCCAAATTTCTTCAAATGTTAGTTGTTAGTGGGTATTGAACCCATGACCTCCATGTTAGTACGACAAGTTAGTTACCAAATAAAGGACCACTATTTATACGTCTATAAACATTGAAAGATATGTAAGTTATGTATGTGAAGAGTCACCACATTATTTATATACCAAATACATGACCACTATTTATAAGATTATAATATTGATACAAACGTAATAAAGACATGGAGGTTATGAATGTAAAAAGTCACTACATTATTGTTAATTTCCTCATCAATTTTATAATTATGTTTAAATTAATTTCTTCAAACAAATTAATATTTAGGTAGAAAGACAATTTTACCGCTAAATGACTTACACACATTGTACTATAAGCAATAAATGTTGTATTTACTTAATACCAAAATGTTTGCTATGGAATTTGCTACAAAAATGTTTACTTATGGATTTTTATACACGGTTTTTGCTATGAAAATGTTAATTACCATTTTTGCTAGGTATTTTTAACTATGGTCTTTGCTACAAATTTTAGACACGAATTTTTTTATGCAAATTTATTAACTTGTTATTTTACATATCTCGTGGGTTTAATATTAATATGTTTACAAAAGTATCCGAAATCATTAACTATATATAAATACAACTCCAAAATTAATGATAAAAGAATTAGCCGTGAAAAGAATATGAATGTATGTATATATGTGATTATAGCAAAAACTCAGTGGTTTACATTACAAGTAAAACATAGTATTTAAGCAAGAAACTAAGAATTAAGTGACTTCAAAAACAAACCTAGTACTAATGATTCTATTAAATCTATCTTGTTTTGCTGGCAACATGTAATACATGGTTTCACCACTTGATCTTCATGTATCATACTTTTCAGCCTGTTTGCGCTCCTTCAAATACGATTTTAAGACTGCATTATTAAGATTGCTAAAACAAAGAGCAACAAGAAAACTCATGCTAATAACGTGTTGGAAAATAACAATATAGTAGCAACCTACATACAAGTTATATAAACATGAGAAGAAGACTCTAAACATCATGTATGGAAAGAAAGAATGAAGGAAGAGAGAACTTTATTCATTGATATGTTTCATATACCAAATAAAAGACCACTATTTATAAGCCTATAAAAATTGAAAGATATGTAAGTTATGTATGTGAAGAGTCATCCCATTATTTAGATACCAAATAATATTTATAAGACTATAACATTGATACAAACATAATAAAGACATGGAGGTTATGAATGTAAAGAGTCACCACATTATTGTTAATTTCTTCATCAATTTTATAATTATGCTTAAATTAATTTCTTCAACAATTTAATAGTTAGGTAGAAAGACAATTTTACCCCCTAAATGACTTTAACAAGCATTGTACTATAAGCAATAAAGGTCGTATGTACTTAAATTTTACGGGTATCCTTCACTCATGCTTTATAATATAGTATAGATTAGCCTTCTCTAATTAGCTTCCTATCACACCACAACGCGTGAGTTAACGTAAACTCGTTAAGATAAATAATTAACAACTAAGTTGTTTGTTGATTTGATATTATATTTTGCAAATTCCAACCTAGCTTAAGTTGTATCTCGTAATCTATAAAATTAAACGTATCATCATTTTTACTAAGAAAACAAATTGTTCTTAAAATAGAATCATTGTCAGACCAGTGGCCAGTTAAAGGGGCGTGAAAGGGGCAATTTCGCGCCCCAATCACATGCAAACACCCCCCCCCCCCCCAGGTTAAAGGGGCGCTAAAGGGGGGGGTCAGCGAAATATTTCGTGTACGTTAAATGATGGGCTGACCAATGGAAGGGTGACACGTGGCGTTTAAAAAAAAAAAAAAGCTAACGGCTCAAAATTTCAACGGTAACAAAATAGTAGCCGTTGGCTATTTTTTTTAAGAAAAAAAAATTAACTTTCCTACCTATATAAATAAACCTCTCTACCTTTTACATTTTTCATACCCATTTTCACTCTCATTTTATACAATCCTTCTATTTTTATACAAACCTACTATTTTTTATAAACCATCAATCACAAAATGCAACCATTCCGCCCACCTTTCGGTGTACCATCTCGCCTGGGTCGTCCGAGGGACTCACACCGAGTTCCTCAACAGGTCGTCCGAAGGACTCACACCGGCGGCGCTAATTTTATTTAACCTTCGCAAGCAACAAATCATGGCAAAATATAATAATAATTTTTAGTTTTTTTACGATGATCGCTTTTTTTTTATTTTCTGTATTTTTTTAATTTAGTGAATTAATCTAATTTTTTATGTTTATCTAGTTAAATATTTAAATTAAATAATAGTTTGTTTATTTAAAAATTAAAAAATAATATAAAATGCCAAGTGGCTCACATACCACATGTCAAAAAATGTCCCACACCAAATTTCACCTACCATTAGACTAAGCGGAGTGGGGGCGGGAGAGGGGCGGGAGAGGGGGGGAACACCGCCGCCGGTAGGGGCGGGAGGCTGGCGTGGGGGTGGGGCGGGAGGGAAAGCACCGGCGTGGAGGATAAAGTGGGACACGTGGCATGCTGTGGTTGGGCCATTAATTATGATGTTACCGTTAAATAAAAAAAAATATTACCGTTATACCAACGGCTATTTTACAAAAAAAAAATTATTATATATATAGAAATGTGATATACGCATGCGTAATTTTACATAACATGATTTTGGAGGATGAAGGACGTGCAATATGCGAGTACTTTGGTGAGGAAACATAGCAAAGTCAAGAAAACATTACGGATGAAGAAAGAAACGCCAACAACTTTGAAATCAAGAATAGCCAAACACATCACAACCTTCGAGCGGATCTGGTTGATCATATTTGGAGTATACCAAGAGATTACCCATCTGATGAAGACGATAGCGATAACTAACGTGTATTTTTTTTTTATGTTTTTTTTTTTAAATTTCATGTATTTTTGGTTTGTTAGTGTTTTTTTATTTACTTTGTAGTTTATTAGATGAATTAATATTATGTTTTTTTAAAATTGTGTTTTATATTTATTAAAAAAGAAAATTAAAAACAAAAAAAAATAAATAAATTCCACATGTCACTTCCCCCTTCCACTCCCCACAATTATTTCCCCCCCTCAAGGGTCCCACAAGTGCCACATGGCGCTTCATCCCCCTCTTTCCTCCCCCTCCCCCCCACCACTCCTTATAGTCTTATACCCTTTGCCCCTTTAATGCCCATTTCACCCACCAAATTGGCCTCACATGCCACATGTCATAAAATGCACCTTTAACCTATAAATTTCACCTACAATTACACATGGCCTCACAAAGGACTATTTTCGGAAGGAAAAAAAAGTCTTATTTAAGTTTGGGCTAAAATACACACTCAAAACTTGACCGTATCTATTATATAATTGAAAGCAATAAATCCTACATGGTATTCAAAGAGGGCATCCTTCCCTTAGAGTGTGTCATTTGGCATGCCATGTGGCATTAATTGATTTTAAGAAAAAATATTAAAAACAAAATTGGATCTTCCCTTTCATATTTCATTTCATAATTTTTAAACGTTAATATTTTTTATATACGAGATTTTTTAAAGAAAAAAATTACACCAAATTAACGAGCGTTTTATTATCTTTCCAACGAGTACCATAGTATTATATTAAAAAACGGAGAAAAAAACGATTATTTTATGTGGGGTTTTGTTCATACAGGAAAAAAAGCACAACATAATTTTTAAACGTTAATATTTTTTTCTACCAGATTTTTTAAAGAAAAAAATTACACAAATTAACGAGCGTTTTATTATCTTTCCAACGAGTACCACAGTGCTATATAAAAAAACGGAGAAAAAACAACTATTTTTTTTTTGTGGGTTTTTGTTCAAACAGGAAAAAAACACATGTTCAAGTAATTTATTAATTATGTATAGGCAAGTCACTAATTATGTTCACACCAGTAAATATTTAGGGTATGTTTGGCAAGAAGCTTTTAAGAGCTTTTAGGAGCTTCAAGCTTCAAGCTTTTAAGAAAAATCTCCTACTTAATAAAAAGCTTTGTTTGGTTGAACGGGCTGGAAGCTTTTAGGTTAGAGAAAAAGCTCTACAGTGAAAAGCTACTAGTAGTAGCTTTTAAGAAAAAGCTCTACTAGCTACAAGCTTTTAGTTAGTAAATGACATAAATACCCATTCTATTTTAAAAATAAAATAAAACCTTCTTTACAATCTTTTAATTATGACCATTCTGGTCATTTTATACATTTTATTAAAAGCTCCAGCTACTTTGTCAAACATCAAAATATATTTAAAAAGCTTCCAGCTAACAGCTACCAGCTTGCAGCTTCCAGCTACCAGCCTCCAGCTAGTTTTGCCAAACATACCCTTATTCTATTTTCAACCAAACCAGAATAGGTTACTAGAGTTATACATTGTTTTAGGTTAAGGGTATGTTTGGCAAGGAGCTTTTAGGAGCTTCAAGCTACAAACTTTTAAGAAAAAATTCATACTCAATAAAAAGTCTTGTTTGGTTGAAGAGCTGGAAGCTTTTAGGTTAAGAGAAAAAGCTCTACAGTGAAAAACTACTACTACTAGCTTTTAAGAAAAAACTCTACTAGCTACAAGCTTTTAATTAGTAAATGACACAAATACTTATTCTATTTTAAAAACAAAATAAAAACCTTCCTTACAAGTTTTTAATTATGCCCATTTTGGTCATTTTATACATTTTATTAAAAGCTCCAGCTACTCTGCCAAACGCCAAAATATATTTAAAAAGCTTCCAGCTACCAGCTTGCAGCTACCAGCTTGCAGCTACCAGCCTCCAGCTAACTTTGCCAAACATACCTTAAGTATCAATATTAATATGTTAGAGTTGTACATTTTTTTAGCCTTTAGGATAAGTGTTAATATTAGAGTTACATTGTAGTTATACATTGTTTTAGGTTAGATGTTAGCATTGAAGTTGTATATTGTTTTAGGTTAGGTATTAATATTAGAGTTATACACTATTTTAGGTTAGATGTTAACATTAGAATTATACATTGTTTAAGATTAGGCGTTAATTTTGGAGATACATTGTTAATTGTTTTAGGCTAGGTACTACCTGAAGCTTTCCTGCATATAACTGTAAAGCGCATCAGTCTATTTCATATGTAAAATTGATGTAATCATATTAGATTTATTAACCCCGAGACGCTCTCGACGTATAATCTAGTACGCAAATTATTCAACCATTTGAAGTCACACTCGATCTTTATTTTATATTCTCTTCGCATAATATTCATTTATTCTGATTAGTGTTTTATATGATGCTTTTTTATATGCTGTACTTCGTAGATTCTTATTCATGCATGTTGGCATGTTACTACAAAAGGGATGGTAATGGACAACTTTGATATGAGTAATGATGATCATAACCCTGATCTCATATTCGATTGTCAAATCATGTGTTATACCCATCACGTAATTGTTCGGTAATTACTCGTCTAGAATTAGGTACACACGTTACTTTGTTAAAACCAGAGCCGGTTCCAAAAATTCAGGTGTCTAAGACGAGCTTGAAAAAGGGCCGCAATGTATAAAATTATATTAGCTAATTTTTTTTATAACAATGATAAGCAGTCCTTCAAGATTATTTTCATACGTCGTCACATTATTTACACATATTTCTATAAAATGTAAGACATAAACCTTTCTAGTCGTGTCGGGTATAATAAAAACATTTTTTTGCATAAAATTCACTTAATTCCTTATATAACATGACTGAAAAAATTACATCAAAATAGCGGGAAGATGAGCAACAAGCTGCGCCACCACCCCTTTATATATAATAAAAGAAATCTCTTTCGTCATTTCATAGCAGATTTGTCTATCTCGAGACGCTCTCGGGTTATAAATTAGTACTTTATATAATAGTAAAAACAATCTTTGTAACCATTAACTTTTATTTGTTTTTTTTTTTTTTTTTTTTTTTGGAACGGATTAACTTTTATTTGTTACTTTCATTTTTTTGTTTTGTTAGTATTATTTATTTATTTATTTATTTTTTGAACGAGTTGGATTGTTTTGTATTAATACAAAATCATATATAGAAAATATAAATTTTAAACATTCTTTTATAGAAATAGAGTGTAGTATGTGCAGCGGAGGACGGGATTCAGCGTGTCTGGGAGTGGAAAAGGGAGCTTTCGACTGAGGAGGAAGGGGCTGAGTTTTCTGTTTTGAACTCATTATTGGATCAGGTTGTGTTATCGAACTCCGGGGACAATTGGGTTTGGAATGGAGCCGGGGGTAAAGGTTTTTCTGCTACTGCAGTTAGGAAGGTGCTTACTCTCGAAACGATTCACAACAGCGAACCAGTATTTGTTTGGTGCAGTTGGTTACCGAAAAAGTGCAACATCTTTGGGTGGAGGGCGTTTATCGACAGAATCCCTACCGCTTTGGCGTTAAGACATAGGAACATTCATATTGTTGACGCTTCTTGTCCCCTCTGCAGTAGCGCTAACGAATCGGGGGACCACTTGTTCACTGGTTGCGTTTTCGCCACGATCCTTTGGCAACATATTGCTAGGTGGTGCAGAATAAATGACTTCTTTGTTTTCTCATTCAAGGACCTGATGGAGGTACACAATTTCGTGGGGCTGGCTGGGAAAGCAAGGCAAATTTTTTATGGCATCATCATTATTGGGTATTGGAGCGTCTGGAGGGCGAGAAACCGACTCAAGTTTCAAAGCAAGAAGGCGAGGATGGAAGACATCATCGGGGAGGTTAAAGCTTTGGCATTCCTTTGGGTTAAAAACAGAGCAAAATTGCCTACTTTGTCTTGGGTTGATTGGTGTAGATTTGTAATTATGTAGTTTGGTTCGTTGTTGTGTTTGCCGCCCCGTTTTGTGGGTTTTAGCGTTGTTTTTAATGAAATATACCGTTACAAAAGAGTAAATTACCAAAACCGTCCCTGAGGTTTGGGCCAATATGCCTGTCCAGTCCAATCTTTTAAAAATTGCTTGAACACTCCCTGATCTTTAAGAAAATAGGGCAAATCAGTCCTACCACTTAACCCAGTTAGATTTTCTCATTTAAGTCATGGGCATTTTCATCCAATCATGTATAAATTCATCTTGCCCCATTGTCTTCTTCCACAATCAATCAGACCCACCACCCACCATCTCCTCCACAACTAATTATCATAACCTGCATCAATTTCTCTCCTTTGCGAAACCAGTAACAAGAAACCATTGAAGCTTTCTGTAATCGGTCCGACCCTTCAACCTTGTTATGGCTGCTACTGAGAGAGTTCCTACATCTTATACGCAGCATCCTCTTCCTGTCAACCCTAAGCCCAATGGTGGCGTGGAACTGGTTTTATAAAAGAGATATTGTCATTTCCGCAAACTATGTTAGGGTTTCTTAAAATCAGGAAGCATTTGGAGCTTCCTTAATAATTAAGCAATTGAGGATATTTTAATGGTGATTTTTATAGTTTGGGTGCAAACTCACATACATTAGGATGTTCATGAATGGATATGTTTCGAATAATTTTGGGTTTGCCATCAGAAGGTCACTCAAGAGTATGTACAATGCTTTTTATGTTTTAATTACTGTAATTAAATTATCGTATTTAACCTCTATAGTATAGATACATATCTTTGATGTCATTATAATTAATTGCAGATGTTAAGGATGTGAAATGAGATAACTTAAGATTTCTCTGGTTCATTTGAAGACTATGTTTATTGGATTGGTCGAATTGTAAGAGAGTGGCAAAAGGGACAACGTACACCATTTTTTACAACAGGAAATGCAAGGTTTGTTAACAAACTGATTGTTTAATTTAATTTTATTGGAGAGATTTATTGGCGGGTGGTGGTGGTGGTGGTGAAAGGTGGAGGAGATGGTGGGTAGTGGTGGTGGTGGTGAAAGGTGAAGATAGTGGTGGGTGGTGGGTATGTTTTCTTAAATGGCGGTTTGGGTGGGGGTGGAGTTATTAGGCCTGGGAAGTGGTGGTGGTGGTGGTGAAAGGTGGAGGAGATAATGGGTGGTGGTGGTGGTTGTGAAAGGTGGAGGAGATGGTGGGCAGTGGTGGTGATGGTGGTGAAGATGGTGGGTCTGATTAGGAAAGAAGAAATGGGGAAGAAGATGAATTTATACCTGATTGAACAAAAATACCCTTAACTTAACTGAGAAAATCTAACTGGGTTAAGTGGTAGGACTGATTTGCCCTATTTTCTTAAAGATCAGGGAGTGTTCAAGCAATTTTTAAAAGATCGGACTACACATTCATATTGGCCCAAATCTGAAGGACGGTTTTAGTAATTTACTCTTACTAAAAAAATAAAGTGTAGTAAATAGGTGGGCCCTAACATACATTTATAGTTAGTTATATTTCACTCTCCCTGCTAGCTCCTACTCATCTTATTCCTCTTCACAACCAACCATTGAAAACCACTATGAAACCTCACCTTAAAAAACTCTGATCACTATCTTTAACTCTTTTTTCTTATCTAAACTATTTTGACACTACTGAAAATAATTTCAAGTTTAAAATTGAAGGGATATGGTATCAAAAGCATTATAAAAACCATACCATCGCCCAACTAGAACCGGCATCGCCTAGCGTCCATCCGTCTGTTTTACGTCAGCGGATCGTTTAGCGTCCATCCGCCCGATTTACGTCAGCGAAACGTTTGGCGTCCACTCGCCCATTCTACGTCGGGGATGCAACTAGCATCCAACGGACGCCAGTAAGCAGCGCTACCCGCCCGTTTTACGTCGGTGATACACCCTGGCGCCCAAACGGACGCCAGGCGCAACATCGTCCGCCCGTTATACGTCAGCGGACTTAACGTACTACGAAGCTTCTCCATCAAGCCAAAGGAAGCTTCGCCAACACAACTGGAAGATACCTTTTCGGGCAGTCTTGGGACTCACCCCTGCCCCAGACGAAATATCTCTGACACAGCAGGCGGCCCGTCAGAGTTCCTTTCCAATCAGAGACTGCTTCCAGTCTGACGTGCAGAAAGGACGACGACGTGGCGGCCTCTCAGCCAAGACATCTTCCTGACAAGCAGACTTTCTCAACCTGTCTCGAAGTCCAAGAAAGGTATGATTACTCACCGCCCTCGGTCTACCAATGGGCGGGCGCCACGTGTCCGCCGACCACCAGCGTCCACTCAGTGGGCGCCACGTGTACCAACCGTCAGGACGGTAACATCCCCCCTTAGCATTTTACTTTCTCGTTTTTATCAAAACCCACTTGCACCAAGTGAGCTTAAGGACTTGGGTCGGATTATGGAAACGCCTCTACCTGGGCCGGGCCCCATTAAAGGTAGAGGATGGTCCAAGAAAGTATGATAGCTAGGTACTATAAAAGGAGGAGCTCCTTCTCCTTTTATTGGCATCTAATATCACATACACTTTCACTCAAGAAGAATACGAACTCTCTCGTACCTTCTTCAACCCCTCGTTTATTATACTAACTGTTAGAGGCTCGGCTCTTCTAATCGGTAGTCTCCTAAACTCCCTGGTCTTGTCTTTAGACCCTCACGTATTTTCCAAACACACTCTGCTTGCAAAATACCGTAGGATCACATACTGGATTAGCGCCTGTTCGGTAATCCAGGATTCGTGTTTCTTCATTGGCGCCCTCCGTGGCCTTACCACAAATACTCTAAACAAAACAGCTTTAACAAACATACCTATCAAACCACATTCGAAAAATGAATACCTCACCTCCAAGAGTATTCTCACCTTCTGGGGTCGTCGAAAACATTACCGACGCCACCCCAGGATCTCACCCAACATCTGGGGACCACGACATTAACCAACAACACCCCATCGTCACCCCTAGAAACCTAGAATTCCAACTCACTGTTCCAGCACCTCCAACCGAAGAGGAGATAGACGCCCTGAACAACGACTGGTACGAAAGCCAGAAACGTATTCTGGACGCTCAGCTCGAACGCCGCCGACGCACCGGCAAAGCAATCGCGGGTTCCTCCTCTAAACCACCCGCACGAACGACGACTGCCGCCCGTCACGGGGAAGGTCCAGGGCAACCCCCTGCGGACCAGGACCGTGCAGAGCGCAACCAGTTCGACAACGATGACTATGACGAAAGTTCATGGGAGGATGATGCCTCCAGGGACTACCTCCATAGCCCATATTACAGGCGGGAACGCTTAAACAGATACAACGACGACGCCACCACAAATCTGTCGCTCCCATACAGGCCAACGGCCTTCGCAGACTAGTCCAAATTTACCCGACGCATATCTCAAGCACCAATCCCGCCGCGACAACGCCTTCCGACCAACGTTAGAATATATGACGGTCTCACCGACCCGGACGACCACCTTGGCATCTTTAATTAGGCCGCGGCCGTCATCGGATGGACCCTACCCGTCTGGTGCCACATGTTCGCCCAGACACTTACTGGAGCTGCCAGGGTATGGTTTGACAACCTCCCCATCGGAAGCATCGACAGCTATGAACAGCTGATCGACAAATTTTCACTGCATTTCAGCCAGCAGCGTCGCCACAAGCGCGACAAAAGCCAGATCTCTCTGTGGAAACGAAGAGACACTGAACCGCTCAAGGACTTCATCGTGCGGTTCAATAAAGAAGCACTCCAGTTAGGAACGGGGGACGAGGCAACTCGAACCTCCTTCCTGGCCAACGTCAACGACGACGGCCTTCAACACACCCTTCAAGGGAAAGATGGTGTCCCAGATTCCTGGGAAGAAGTTGTCCGTATTTCAAAGCTATATGCGGGCAACCAAAAAACAATGCGCCAACATCAACGTGGGAGCTCCAGCAACAGCCGCAGCCGCGGCAACAACCGAGCATCTGTATGGAACCGCATCTCAGGTTCCACCGATGAAGGCCGATACTCAACCTCCGGCGACGCTCGAAACTTGATCGGCAACAAGCAAACGCGTGACCAGCGCAACAACGGCCGCCAGAACCAAGACTGGACACCCCTCACAAAAACACCATCCCAGGTGCTGTCACAGGTCCTCTCAACTGGAGAGGTAACCTTCAAGATCCCAAAACCTATGGGAACAAAACGAAAAAACATTGACACCACCAGATTCTGTGACTTCCACAAAGACGTGGGTCACGACACTGACAACTGCTACAGCCACAAGATGGAAATCGAGGCGGCCTTACGCTCAGGGAAGTTGGCCAATCTGGTCAAGAATGTCCGCGCGGGTGCACGCCGGGCAGACGAACCCGCCAAGGCCATCAAAGATATTAAAAAACACCACATCTGCGGCGCATACAACCGACAGTGCAATATGATGCGCAACACCAAGCGGAAAACAAACTTCCCCGACATAGCGACCACGTCCCAACAACCAGAAGCCGCAACAGTCAGAAATTGGAGGGAGGCTCAAGTCATCCTCCCCACAATACCAGGGGGCAAAATCAACAACCCCACTCACCATCACAGCACTGTTCGGGCATTACCGAACTTACAAAATGATGTGCGACGGCGGAAGCAGCTTCGACATCATGTACCAACAGTGCTTCGATCAACTCGACGAGGAGGAGAAAGCACCCCTGCAACCAGATGCACCTATCGCAGGTTTCTTCAACAAGGTAATACACCCCATCGGTAAGTTTGAATTTACAGTCACACTTGACGACGGGACACACACCCGCTCAGAAGTTTGCACCTTTCACGTCATCCCAGCCACCTCCTCATACGACATACTGCTGGGCAGACAAGGTCTGGCAAACTTCATCTCCACCGCATCAACTCCTCACCAAACCATGGGTTTCCCAACACCCACGGGAATCGCATACATCCGAGGCAACCAAGAATGCCTCATGACAACTGAGCCGGCTGATGACACTGCGCCACCAATGCCACCATCAACGAGGGAAGAAGAATGGGTTCTCAACCTGGCTTTTCCCGAACAAACCATTACCTTGGGGCCGACCCTGTCCCCCCAGGTGAGAATACACCTGAAACAACTATTGGTGGCAAACAAAGATATCTTCGCCTGGCAGTCATCAGATATGGTCGGCGTCCCAAGACACATAGCCGAGCATCGCCTCAACACGTACAAGGACGCGCGCCCAGTAGCCCAGAAAAAACGACCATTGGGCCTCGACAGGGTCAAAGCCATGAACGAACAGGTCGATGACCTACTCGAAGCAGGCATCATCAGAAAATGCAACCACTAAACCTGGGTAGCTAACCCTGTCATGGTCCTCAAAAAGAATGGATCTTGGCGCATGTGTGTCGATTACAAACACCTCAACAAAGCATGTCCCAAAGATCACTACCCCCTACTAGAGATTGACCTGAAGGTAGACTCGCTAGCGCCATTTAAATACAAATGCTTCCTCGACGCATATCGAGGATATCATCAAATACAAATGGCCTACGAAGATGAAGACCGAACCGCCTTCAGAACAGATAGAGGGGTATACTGCTACACCAAAATGCCCTTCGGACTCAAGAACGCCAGCGCAACTTACCAACGCCTCATGGACCATGCCTTCATCAACCAGATCGGCGTCAACCTTGAAGTCTACGTCGATGACTTGGTAATCAAAAGCACCCAAGAAGACACCATGCTAATGGACATCCAGCGCACCTTCGAACAGTTGCGCGATATCAAAATGAAACTCAACCCGGGGAAATGCTCCTTCGGAGCAGAAGAAGGAAAATTCCTAGGCGTCATTGTCAACAATGGCGGCTTCAAACCAAACCCGGAAAAAGTCCAAGCTATCCAACGCATGCCATCACCAAACTCAATAAAGGACGTACAGACACTGATGGGACGCCTAGTTGCTCTTAACCGATTCTTATCAAACTACGCCTCCAAATCTTTTCCTTTTGTCCACACCTTACGAAATGTACTAAAGAAAACACAATTCTGTTGGACACCAGAAGCGGAAGTAGCCTTTCGTGAAATGAAGCAATGTTTAACTTACTTGCCAACTCTAACAGCGCCCCTGCCAGAGGAACCACTTACACTATACCTATCTGCATCAGAAACAGCAATGGACGCGGTGCTACTGGTGGAACGCAACAAAGTCCAAACACCAATCTACTACATCAGCCGCACCCTGGCAGACGCAGAAACCAGATACTCAACAATGGAAAAACTCGTTCTTGCGCTTGTACATGCGTCGCGATGACTAAGGTGATACTTCCAAGGACACCCAATCAATGTCCTAACGGATTACAGAATCAACACCGTACTCTCCAAACCGGAACTCTCAGGCCGCCTGGCGAAATAGGCAATCGAGCTAGGCGCACACACCATCATCTACAAACCCAGACCCACAATCAAAGGACAGGTCCTCGCGGACTTCATCGCAGAAATTCCAGCAGATAAATTCCAAGACTGCAAAGATGAGCAAGACCCCAAACCCATCCCAGAAGACCGAGTAACATGGTCGTTATACACGGATGGAGCCTCCAACGACCAGGGCGCAGGCGCAGGCCTTCGCCTCGTCAGTCCTGACAAAACAGAATTCACATACGTCGTCCGCCTTGAGTTCCCAAGCACAAACAATGAAGCAAAGTAAGAAGCATTTTTGGCAGGACTACGCCTGGCCGACAAAATGGGCGCAAGACACCTTAACGCCCATGTCGACTCTATGCTCATAGCAGGTCACATGAATGGAGACGCCAAGGACCCAGTCATGGCCCAATGCGTCGAGTAGGCCAAGCTCCTCACCAAAAAAATTACAACCTGCACAATTCTTCACATCAACCGAAGTGGCAACAAGGAAGCTGACGCACTCAGCAAGATGGCCTCCACGGCTTGGCCGCATATGGCCAAAGAGGTACGCATCGAAACTCTAGCTCAACCTTCAGTACCACTTAGACAGGTTAATATAACACAGACAGGCGCGGGATCATGGATGACCCCAATCCAAGCATATCTGGCAACGGGAACCTTACCGCCTCAAAAAGCGGAGGCCCGAAAACTCCAATACAAATCCCAGCACTACCAACTCTTGAATGGAGTCTTATACCGACGCTCCTATCTCGGCCCACTCCTCAGATGTGTGGACACCGCAACGGCCATCCCCCTTATAAAGGAGATCCACTAAGGCATCTTCGGCATCCACGCTGGCCCAAGAATGGTTGTCGCTAAGATCATGAACGCCGGTTACTACTGGCCCGGAATCCATCAAGACGCTGTCAAAATCTTGCGCACTTGCTTCAACTGCCAGCAACACGCACCAAATACACTGCGCCCAAAAAACGATCTGGTCCCAGTCACCGCCGCCTGGCCATTCCAGAAATGGGCTATCGATCTAGTCGGCCAATTCCCAATGGCCCTTGGAAAGATACAATACCTCATCGTTGCCGTCGACTACTTTACAAAATGGGTAGAGGCCAAGCCGCTTGTCTCGATCAGTGCCGAGCAGACCAAAAAATTCATCTGGGAATTCATCATCTACCGCTTCGGCCTACCTATGGAAATTGTCACGGATAACGGAACGCAGTTCGCAGACATAAAACTTCAAACCTGGCTAACTCAACTAGGCGTCAGCCAGATCTTCACATCCATCGCCCACCCTCAAGGCAATGGTCAAGTAGAGCGTATCAACAGGTCACTAATCGAAGGCATAAAAACTCGCCTCGAATCCAAACGAATAGGTTGGGTGGATGAACTCCCACACGTCTTATGGGCACATCGCACCCTCACAAAGACAAGCACAGGCGAAACCCCTTTCAGCCTAACTTATGGCTCTGAGGCCGTAATACCCGCGGAAGTAACATTCCCATCGCCAAGGGTGCTCAACATCACGCACACTGACAATGACAGAGAACTGCGCCTCAACTTGGATCTCTTAGACGAAAGGCGCGACATCGTCGCTATACGCGAGGCAAACTATAAAAAACAATTGGAGCGCTATTATAACTCCAAAGTCAAAGCCTGCGCATTCGACATCGGAGATTACGTCCTAAGAGACAACTACGCGTCTCACTCCGAGCGCCAAGGAAAGCTTGCACCCAACTGGGAAGGGCCATACAAAATTCAACAAGTACTAGGAAAAGGGGCATACGCGCTAGAAAGACTAGATGGCATACCCATACCTAGATCGTGGAATATAGCGCAGTTGCGCCCATGCTACTTATAAACATTTCAGTTTTCAACTATGCCACCTTACACTTTGTCTACAACCACAAAATCTATTACTTTACCTCTAACTTATGAAGCTAATTTACTCTTCATAAAACATGATGTCAAAGATTTACCATGTTCCTAACTTATGAAGTTAATTCACCCTTCATAACTTAGAAACAACAAACCTTTAGCCCTAAATTGTGTAGCTAATTTACCCTACTTAATGGACGCTAAGGTTACTTGTAACTTATGAAGCTAATTCATTCTTCATAAAACATGATGTCACAAATTTACCATGTTCCTAACTTATGAAGTTAATTCACCCTTCATAACATAGAAAACAACAAACCTTTAGCCCTAAATTGTGTAGCTAATTTACCCTACTCAATGGACGCTAAGGTTACTTGTAACCTATGAAGCCAATCTACGCTTCATACACACAGCAACCTATCGCACAAAAATATACAGAATAGACAAAAACAAAACCAAAGCATCATATTTCATTTGCAGAGAAAGGTTAGATTTACAAGACAAAAAAGGCAAAATACAAACAACCTACTAGGGAGGCTCATGGGCCGTCCCCGAACTACCGGCCCCGCCAGCCCTCTCCTTCTCCTTCTCCGCGCGCTCGCGCCCAGCACGATCAGACTCCTGAACTCAAAGCTTGAACCGGCCAATAGGGTCAGGATCCACCAGACACTGCCTTACAACTTGGAGCACTGGAAACTCCATCTTCTCAAGCTTCTCCAATTCATCCATCAGTGCCTGCTCCGGGTTTACATCCTGGAAGGGCTACGCGTCAACCGGCGCGCCATCCTTAGCGGCCAAGTACCCCTCCAACCAACCACTGTGCACGCCAGTGATGCGCGCCGCCTCCACTACTTCCACAACTTGTTCACCCATCTTGGGCTCATTCCAACAACGGTCAAAAACCTGCATCACAAATATCAGTCAAACAACAAAGAAGAAAAGAGAGGATAATCAAAGAAAATAAAGAGAATAACTTACGGCAGATATCCCGTCAGACATGACGCACAAGGACTTCTCACAAAACGACTTCTGAGCGTCGAGCATCAAAGTCTTCTCAAGTTGCCACGCCTCCTTTTCCTTCAGAAGAGCATCGACTTGCCCCTCTAACTCTAACACACGAGTGGTGGCCCTCACCACGTCATCATCTTTCTTCGACAACTGGCCAGTGGCATCAGCATACTTAGAGGTTAAAACCTCTAATTCCTTATCTTTGGCAGCAACAACTTTCTTCTGCTCAGCCAACGTAGACTCCGCCTTTTGCACCAACAACCGGCGCCGCTCTAGTTCCTTGTTCACGGTAGCCGTGGAGTTCGCCCACGCCTTCTGCTTCTTCGCCGCATCAGCATCATTCTATCGCAGGTCGGACTCTAGCTTCCTCACCTGCTCCAGAAGTCGCTTGCGCGCGGACTCGTAGACCTCCTTCTCCCGCGAAAGACGCTCCGCCTCACCCGAAACAGACGCCTGCTCGTCAGTAAACTCACCTTCAGCACGGTGAAGGGCGTACAAATTCCCCAAAGATTGTGTCAAGTTCATACATAACTCGGAGAAAAGTGTACCCCGGTTCTGTGAATGATGGTGAGCGCGTTCAGCCGGAGGAAGCGCATAATTCACAAATTCCTCAGCCACGAAGGGGTTAAGGAAACGGCAGCTTTCGGTTATACGCCATTCAGACGTGTAAACCGGAGCGTCTAAACGAAAGGCAGGAGTAGTTGAGGACGCCCCAGCACCTTCAGCTTTCTTCATCTTCGGATCATCCAGCCCGACCCCCTGAGGCGACGTTCCTTATACGTCCCTCTCACCCAAATCAACAAAGGTGGGCTCAGTACACAAGACCTCACCACCTTGATCCCGTTCCTTCTTCATCTTCACCAAGTCTTCATGCTGCTTCAACAAAGCCAGCCTGCGCAACTCCTCCTCCTCCTTCTCTTTATCAGCCAAGGCAGCCAAGTGAGCATCTTCGGCCCGCTTACGCTCCACCTCCACCTGAAGAGCCCGGGCCTCATCTTCCTTTTTCTTCAAAGCGGCCTTGGCAGCGTGCTTCTCTTCCTCCTGTTTGCGTGAAAATTCCAATTGACGCGCACCAGCAGCCTGGGCCTGCTCTTCTTCCAGCTTCTTCTTTCGCTCCTCTTAAAACTGCTTCAAAGAGGGAGGAACAGAGCCTACAAAACAAACAAAAAGGGCGCATTAAAAGCTTTGGAAACCATGAATAAACAAGAAACGTACACCAAACAAGACAAGCCATTTTCTTAAGAGCCTTCTTGTAAAAAGGCTCACGCACAGGCGGGGGATCAACCTCCAAACCATGCGGAGAATCAACATCACCACCACCTGCTGCTACCCGCTTGGGAGATGGACCTTCAGCCACATCCCCCTTAACTGTCTCCGGCTGTTTACGCTTGCGATCTAAACACAACGAAAACAGGGATCAACTAACAGAACACAAAGTACAAAAACACAAACAAGGTCAGAACACTTACTCTCAGTAGTCACTCGTGTGACACCCCGCATTTTCAGGTTAAATACTTTTACTGAACTCTAGTAAACTTACATGTTCATACATGGCTAGATACTTAACTAGGGTTAGTTAAGTAGGTTAACATGTGTTAGAAGATGCTAACATATGTTATAAGTAGGAAAATCCTTGTTAAACACACACATGAGTCCTGTATCCCAAACGTTGGTGAATTATATGACATACATAGCAATAATATATACAATTGAATTATGGTGAACATGAAGTACGTGCTTATGTGAATTACATGTTTTTGTGAATGATCGCCTAACTGAAAGGTAATGCGTAGATTATGCAAGTTACGTGCACAACATGAGTAATATGCTATGTAATAATAAAAACAATGGTTTTTATACAATTTAGAATGGTTAATAATATTGGGTCCGGTATTGGGCTAGAACATGGTTAACTGGTCAAGTTAATGGACTAGAAGGGCCCTAATACCAATTGCTTGGGGAACAAGCAAAGCCCTTTTAAAATTAGGAGACAAGGAAAAGATAAAAACCCTACCTCCTTGCCCCTCTTGCGCCGTGCGAACCCCCCCCCCCCATCCCCTCTTGGTTTTTCAAGCAATCAAGTAATCCTTCACCTAATCAAGCTAGTTCGGGTTTGATTTCAAGGCCCTAGGGAGTTTAATCCTTCGCAAGGTATACATTCTTATGATTTTTGATGAATTATAATGATTGAAAAACTTTAAAAACCCTAAAAATAATATATGTAGAATCGCATGTATGTATGTGTAGGAGTTCTTGGATGTTCTTGATGATTTGATGATGATTGTTATTAGTAGCCATGATTAGGGTTTTCACATGATAACATATGTGTTTTGCTATGATTAATATGGTGTTTAATCAGTACTATAGGTGTTATACATTTATTAGGGATGTTCATGAAAAATTAGGGTTTGTAGATTACTTGGGATGCAAGTTTAAGATTCTGGCAGATTCGGTTGAACGTTTTGTAGGGGCTGTAATGGGTTGGTAAATCGATTGTTTTGATGATTTCTTTGCATGATTGTAATGTACAAGCTCTTAGCTTTTCATAATGGGCAAAACCATCGAATTTGGACGTCGTTTGAGTCGTTTTTGGAATTTTAATTGATTAGGAGTCATATCAGATTTTCGGATTTGTAAATTGGGCTAACTTTAAATGGGTATAACTGGAGATTTACAAGGAGTTAGGTTATGAAATTTTTACAGTAAGTCAATACTGGAAAAATAGAGCTTTTCCAAGTGGATTCATCTCGTTTGGATGAATACACAATTTTTAAGAATTTTCCTACTAAACTGACCTGTTGAAGAAATTTTCTGGACATAGCAGGGTTGTACGAATTTTCATAATTTTTTTGTTTGGAATTAAGACAAAACAAAAATAGGTATTGTCTAGTGAATCCCAAATAAAATTCAGTAAAAATTTGGTTCTCTAATTCATTCGTTAAGTATTTTAAATAAATTGTTTTTCACAGCGCACAATCTGTCCTAAAAACGCAGATTGTGTACGGGGTCTTTAAGTGACTATTTGGAGTTCTATGTGGTATGTAATTGACATGTACTTGTGTGGAAACTTGTATGAGATGTATTTGATGTATTAAACTGATAATAATTGCTATGATCACCAACGGGATACGTAGGACATACTTGAGCATGTAGAGTCATTAGGTGTCACTACACGGTTTTGAACATTTAAAGGTCTCGGATAAATGAGTTATATGGTGTGTTGGTTATGCACATATACTCACCTAGTGACACTTGTAATATGGAGTCGGTAGCTCGTTACTGTTTGAGGGATTTGGATCATTCACGTGCAACCTAAGGTGAGTTTCACTACTCTTTTTCTCAAAAGCATGCGTCTCAGGTATGAGACACTTTACTTAACATTTTCTAGTCCGGTTTAGGACTACTTACACATCCCGGGTTGGGATGCCATGGATCCTTATGAGGGTCGGTTACTTTGCTAGTTCGCAATTGTGTCCTTGATAAACTAAACCATTTCTATCATCTGTAAGTCCTCACGTACCGAATGAGTTGCCAGGGTTGGCAAGCGCGTTATTAGTTGATAGCGATATTAGGTCTTACAAACCTCACACCGGCTCGGGGAGCGCGGGGGTGAACTATAACTTAACGAAACTTTATCATTGTGGATAGACAATGATGTCAGGCATGCGGCACACTTATGTGGCTACAAGTACATAGCAGTTCGGTATATTCGGTTAGTTATCATGAATGGGTTAGCTACCCTTGACATGCGATGAATTAGTGGTTACACGGTGCGGGGCACCAACACAACTTACTTACTTACGTGGTTTTGGAAACCAGCGCATTTGCATATTAAATTACTTTACCTTGTGAACTCACCAGCTTTATGTTGACACACGATTTACATGCTTTTGCAGGTAGATAGCTTCCGGTGCCAGGATTAGAAAGCACTGTACACTTCACTGCATTTGGGCTCTCGGGCATACACATAAATTATATATTATGCTTTCGTATGGTTTTAATTTTGGGTGCATTGTTTTGCGCATAGTTTTAAAAGGTTTAAATTTGGTTTACGCTTCCGCAGCTTAACTAAACTTGGTTTTCGAAAACGAACTAAATGGTTTGGGCATTTAGAGTTCGTTCCTGTGACTTATGGCTATGGGATCCTGGTTTGTCATGCGCCTCGCGGTATAAACCCCGCAGTGGAAATTTGAGGGTGTGACAGATTGGTATCAGAGCCATTGGTTATAGTGAACTAGGACTGCATGTTGAGTCTAGTCTATAACCATTATAACATAAGTACGCTCACAACTTAAGTGCACAACTAGCTTTTAGCTACTCATACCTACAACATATGATTTCAGGAGGTATGTTATCTCCTAGTTCTAGACCTAATTCTAAACACGTCAATGGTGGGAACCCAGGGTTACACCAGGTGACGCACTACTGGGAGTAGTTTTCTAACAAACCTCATGGATGAGGAAACAACAAAAGTACAAGGGAGGGAGCCCATTAAATCAACTATGAAGGAATTTGAATGCTGAGACTTATCTTTTGTCACCTAGTAAGGAGACAATTAGTTTTTGTTCCTTGTTACTTGATTCTTCTTACTTCCATTCGTAACACAGACGGGACTGGAATACACAAGTAGAACTTATTTCTTACCTTAGTACCTTACGCCTAGTATGAGCGGGCGAACGTATGACTGCATATCCTTGTTTTCTCATAAGTATATGGTAGATTCATGGGAACACATTAGATCGGGACTTGTTACACACACTCTTGGGGAGTTACGTAAAGCCTGCGATGTAATGCAACATCACAAGGGAGGATGAAACCTACTAATGGCTGATAGCCACGATTGGAGGAACGAGTGGTACAGCTTACCACTAAACTGGTTCACATAGGACTAGAGAAGGAGATTGTACGTGATGAGAACCATATAACACTGACATCGCAAAAGAGGAAGGATAAGAGATGGAAGGGGAACCTAAGCAGGACGAGCACATGGAAGTGAGGATGAAGGCTCTACTATCTAGACAGAGCATGGCGACGATTGGCTCTTACCTTTTCTTACCTATCTTTTCTTTCATTTTCCTTTGCTAACTTAGATAAGACTGAGTTCTTATGATCAATGATAGGGTGGTTGAGGCCCTCGCATATTTCCAAGCTAGTAAAGATCTATTTTGCTAAATCATTCTTTTCCCCTGACTTCCACATTTGAACTTTCTTATACCTTGAACGCACATCGTATTTTCAAGCCTTTTATTGGTTGTAAACCTCGATAACTCCAACGGAACTAAAGGAGACCGTCTGATTGCTTCGATAGTATAAGTCTTTGCCATGTGCATTTGTCCCAGGCAGGATGGAGTAATGTACGCTACATGCACACTCGATGAGTTACAGATACCTGGAAGGAGAACGTAACACCCTGTGGTGAAATCCAGAAATTTTGTTATATAAAGACGGATGGGTCTGAGATCGACGCCTACACTACCAGGCTATAGGAGATAGCCACTATAGGCTCAAATCTATTTAACCTACCTTATAAATGGATCGAACTTTATACCGAAAGGGTGGGCTCCTCAGATTCGTGGCTTGGCCACTGCAGCTCACCTACAAATCTTTCACTTGACTCGCAAACTCACAGATGAGACTGCCGATCATGGTACTTTTCTGAAGCATGGTGCTTCATTTTCTACTATTGGTGATAGCAAGAGAACGTGGGATAGTGTGAGGTATAAGTCCTGCAACAACAACAATCGTAACGGTAGCAACAACAACGGGGCTCGGGGAAAAGCATTTGTGATTGGCCTGGGGAAAGCTAGGACTGATAACAATGTCGTGATGGGTACGTGCTCCTTGAACGACACTCTTGCTTCTATCTTATATGATACTGGTGCGGACTATAGTTTTGTTTCATCAAAACTTAGTAAACAATTAGGGATGGTTCCTACTCCTCGAGATACTCCATACTCTATTGAACTGGCTGATGGAAAGCCTGTTGAGGTAACCCATATTCATCGTGACTGTAAGCTCGAGTTGGATGGGCAATCGTTTGCCATCAACATTCTACCTATCACCCTTGGAAGCTTTGATCTCGTGGTTGGCATGGACTGGTTGTCCAAGCAACACGCTGAAATTCTCTGTCAGGAGAAGATTGTTCGTATTCCCCCTCCCAAGTGGAGAACTTTTATCTATACAGGGTGATCGTGGTGGTGCCATGGTAGGCATCATCTCCTATCTGAAGGCCCAGAAGTGTATTCGTAAGGGCTGTCCAGCCATTTTGGCTAACATATCAGGTACTCGAGCTGGAACTGAAACCAAGATTGAGGACATCCCAGTGGTCCGAGACTTCCAAGATGTCTTCCCATAGGAGTTACCTGGACTTCCATCCGTTCGTCAAGTGGAGTTCCAGATTGACCTTGCACCTGGAGCAGCGCCAATTGCACGCGCACCGTATCGTTTAGCACCAGGGGAGCTTCAAGAACTGTCTACCCAACTCCAAGAGCTATTGGATAGGGGTTTCATTAGACCTAGTTCTTCGCCATGGGGGGGCTCCAGTCCTGTTTGTTAAGAAGAAAGATGGGAGCTTTCGCATGTGCATAGATTATCGGGAGTTGAACAAGGTGACAATTAAGAACCGTTATCCTCTGCCTCGTATTGATGACTTGTTTGACCAACTACAAGGGTCGAGCTTTTACTCTAAGATTGACTTGAGGTTAGGGTACCATCAGCTGAGAGTCCGAGAAGAGGATGTGGCAAAGACGGCGTTTCGAACTCGTTATGGACATTATGAGTTTTCGGTAATGCCATGTGGGCTAACCAATGCACCGGCTGTGTTCATGGATCTAATGAACCGTGTGTGCAAGCCCTACTTGGACAAATTCGTCATAGTGTTCATAGATGACATATTGATTTACTCCAAGAGCAGGGAGGAGCACGAGCAGCACCTGCGGCTAATCTTGGAACTACTGAGGAATGAGCAGTTGTATGCAAAGTTTTCTAAATGTGATTTTTGGATTCGAGAGGTCCAATTCCTTGGGCATGTGGTCAACGAGGCAGGAATACATGTGGACCCAGCCAAGATTAATGCTATCAAGAAGTGGGAGGCTCCTAGGACCCCTACTGAAGTGCGCCAATTTCTTGGTCTCGCTGGTTATTATCGCAGATTTATTGAGGGATTTTCTAAGATCGCTCAACCTCTCACCGCCCTAACGCAGAAAGGTATTACGTATAAGTGGGGAGATGCCCAAGAATCTGCCTTTCAGCCACTAAAGTCCAAACTTTGCAGTGCACCGATATTATCGTTGCCTGAGGGTACAGAGGACTTTGTAGTATATTGTGATGCGTCTATCCAAGGCTTAGGGTGCGTACTGATGCAACGTGATAAGGTAATTGCATATGCATCGCGACAACTGAAGGTCCATGAGAAGAACTACCCCACTCATGATTTGGAACTGGGAGCGGTAGTTTTCGCTCTCAAAATATGGGGGCACTACCTCTATGGAACCAAGTGCACAATTTTCACTGACCACAAGAGCCTTCAGCATATATTTGGCTAGAAGGTACTAAACATATGGCAACGTCGTTGGGTTGAACTTTTGAACGATTGTGACTGTGCCATCAAGTATCATCCAGGGAAAGCTAACGTAGTAGCTGATGCCCTCAGTCGAAAGGAAACGAAACCCAAAAGAGTGTGAGCCTTACAACTCACCATTCATTCTAATCTTCCTGATAAGATGCGTGAAGCACAGGGTGAGGCATTGAAGGAAGAAAACATCGGGCTTGAGACCCTACATGGTGCTGATAAGCACTTGGAACTGAGAACAGACGGTCTGCAGTACTTCATGGATCGAGTCTGGATACCACGATTTGGGGATCTCAGACAACTGGTGCTCGATGAAGCACATACCTCTCGCTATTCGGTACATCCTGGTTCGGACAAGATGTACCAAGATCTTAAGACTCTATACTGGTAGCCAAACATGAAAGCCGAGATAGCCACCTATGTTAGTAAGTGCTTGACTTGTGCGAAGGTTAAGATTGAATATCAAAAACCTTCAGGCCTACTCCAACAACCAGAGATTCCGATGTGGAATGGGATGGAATTTCCATGGACTTCATTACAAAGCTTCCTAGAACGCCAACGGGCCATAACATGATTTGGGTTATCGTGGACCGCTTAACCAAATCGGCCCACTTCCTGGCAATAAAAGAAACGGATTCGTTAGAGAAGCTGGCAAACCTATACATCAAGGAGATAGTCTCTAGGCATGGGGTGCCTACTTCCATTATATCTGATCGCGATGGACGATTCACTTCTCGTTTCTGGACTACTCTCCAAGATGCTCTAGGAACTCGTCTTGATATGAGCACAGCCTATCACCCACAGACGGATGGACAAAGTGAACGTACCATCCAAACATTAGAGGATCTGCTACGAGCATGCGTAGTGGACTTTGGTAATAACTGGGATAAGCACTTGCCCTTAATCGAATTCTCTTACAACAACAGTTACCACACTTCGATACAGTGTGCGCCTTTCGAGGCACTTTACGGGCGCAAGTGTAGGTCTCCTATCTGTTGGACTGAGGTTGGGGATAGCCAACTAACAGGTCCCGAACTAGTGCACGAAACTTCTGAGAAGATAGTGCAAATTAGAAATCGGATGGCTGCTGCTCGGGATCGACAGAAAAGTTATGCCGACAAACGTAGAAAACCTTTGGAGTTCCAGATTGGGGACAAGGTTTTGTTAAAGGTGTCACCTTGGAAAGGAGTGATACGCTTTGGGAAACGAGGGAAGTTAAATCCCCGATACGTTGGACCTTTCGAGATTGTTAAAAGGATTGGTCCGGTAGTTTACCAGCTGAATTTACCAGATGAACTCAGTGGAGTGCATAATGTATTCCACGTCTCAAACTTGAAGAAATGCTTATCCGATACGACACTGGTAGTGCCACTGGAGGAGATCCAGGTGGACGATCAGCTACGGTTCGTGGAAGAACCAGTGGAGATTCTTGAGCAGGGCGTCAAGAAACTCAAACAAAGCACTATACCTATTGTTTAGGTACGGTGGAATTCCCGTCTAGGACCGGAATACACGTGGGAGCGCAGAGATCAGATGCGGCTCAAATACCCACACCTCTTTACTGAACCTGAAATCGTACATAGATCAAACGCGGAACATAAAGCAGCTCTTTCAAAGTGAATTTCGGGGCGAAATTCCTTTCAACATGGGGATGATGTGACATCCGGGAACCAAGCACACATTTTTATAGCTGGCTTTATTGTTTACTTGCTGAATTTCGGGACGAAATTCTTTTCAACTTGGGGATGATGTGACACCCCGCATTTTCAGGTTAAATACTTTTACTGAACTCTAGTAAACTTACATGTTCATACATGGCTAGATACTTAACTAGGGTTAGTTAAGTAGGTTAACATGTGTTAGAAGATGCTAACATATGTTATAAGTAGGAAAATCCTTGTTAAACACACACATGAGTCCTGTATCCCAAACGTTGGTGAATTATGTGACATACATAGCAATAATATATACAATTGAATTATGGTGAACATGAAGTACGTGCTTATGTGAATTACATGTTTTTGTGAATGATCGCCTAACTGAAAGGTAATGCGTAGATTATGCAAGTTACGTGCACAACATGAGTAATATGCTATGTAATAATAAAAACAATGGTTTTTATACAATTTAGAATGGTTAATAATATTGGGTCCGGTATTGGGCTAGAACATGGTTAACTGGTCAAGTTAATGGACTAGAAGGGCCGTAATACCAATTGCTTGGGGAACAAGCAAAGCCCTTTTATAATTAGGAGACAAGGAAAAGATAAAAACCCTACCTCCTTGCCCCTCTTGCGCCATGCGAAACCCCCCCCCCCCCCCATCCCCTCTTGGTTTTTCAAGCAATCAAGTAATCCTTCACCTAATCAAGCTAGTTCGGGTTTGATTTCAAGGCCCTAGGGAGTTTAATCCTTCGCAAGGTATACATTCTTATGATTTTTGATGAATTATAATGATTGAAAAACTTTAAAAACCCTAAAAATAATATATGTAGAATCGCATGTATGTATGTGTAGGAGTTCTTGGATGTTCTTGATGATTTGATGATGATTGTTATTAGTAGCCATGATTAGGGTTTTCACATGATAACATATGTGTTTTGCTATGATTAATATGGTGTTTAATCAGTACTATAGGTGTTATACATGTATTAGGGATGTTCATGAAAAATTAGGGTTTGTAGATTACTTGGGATGCAAGTTTAAGATTCTGGCAGATTCGGTTGAACGTTTTGTAGGGGCTGTAATGGGTTGGTAAATCGATTGTTTTGATGATTTCTTTGCATGATTGTAATGTACAAGGTCTTAGCTTTTCATAATGGGCAAAACCATCGAATTTGGACATCGTTTCAGTAGTTTTTGGAATTTTAATTGATTAGGAGTCATATCAGATTTTCGGATTTGTAAATTGGGCTAACTTTAAATGGGCATAACTGGAGATTTACAAGGAGTTAGGTTATGAATTTTTTACAGTAAGTCAATACTGGAAAATAGAGCTTTTCCAAGTGGATTCATCTCGTTTGGATGAATACACAATTTTTAAGAATTTTCCTACTAAACTGACCTGTTGAGGAAATTTTCTGGACATAGCTGGGTTGTACGAATTTTCATAATTTTTGTGTTTGGAATTAAGACAAAACAAAAATAAGTATTGTCTATGAGTCCCATATAAAATTCAGTAAATATTTGGGACTCTAATTCATTCGTTAAGTATTTTAAATAAATTGTTTTTCACAGCGCACAATCTGTCCTAAAAACGCAGATTGTGTACGGGGTCTTTAAGTGACTATTTGGAGTTCTATGTGGTATGTAATTGACATGTACTTGTGTGGAAACTTGTATGAGATGTATTTGATGTATTAAACTGATAATAATTGCTATGATCACCAACGGGATACGTAGGACATACTTGAGCATGTAGAGTCATTAGGTGTCACTACACGGTTTTGAACATTTAAAGGTCTCGGATAAACGAGTTATATGGTGTGTTGGTTATGCACATATACTCACCTAGTGACACTTGTAATAGGGAGTCGGTAGCTCGTTACTGTTTGAGGGATTTGGATCATTCACGTGCAACCTAAGGTGAGTTTCACTACTCTTTTTCTCAAAAGCATGCGTCTCAGGTATGAGACACTTTACTTAACATTTTCTAGTCCGGTTTAGGACTACTTACACATCCCGGGTTGGGATGCCATGGATCCTTATGAGGGTCGGTTACTTTGCTAGTTCGCAATTGTGTCCTTGATAAACTAAACCATTTCTATCATCTGTAAGTCCTCACGTACCGAATGAGTTGCCAGGGTTGGCAAGCGGGTTATTAGTTGATAGCGCTATTAGGTCTTACAAACCTCACACCGGCTCGGGGAGCGCGGGGGTGAACTATAACTTAACGAAACTTTATCATTGTGGATAGACAATGATGTCAGGCATGCGGCACACTTATGTGGCTACAAGTACATAGCAGTTCGGTATATTCGGTTAGTTATCATGAATGGGTTAGCTACCCTTGACATGCGATGAATTAGTGGTTACACGGTGCGGGGCACCAACACAACTTACTTACTTACGTGGTTTTGGAAACCAGCGCATTTGCATATTAAATTACTTTACCTTGTGAACTCACCAGCTTTATGTTGACACACGATTTACATGCTTTTGCAGGTAGTTAGCTTCCGGTGCCAGGATTAGAAAGCACTGTACACTTCACTGCATTTGGGCTCTCGGGCATACACATAAATTATATATTATGCTTTCGTATGGTTTTAATTTTGGGCGCATTGTTTTGCGCATAGTTTTTAAAAGGTTTAAATTTGGTTTACGCTTCCGCAGCTTAACTAAACTTGGTTTTCGAAAACGAACTAAATGGTTTGGGCATTTAGAGTTCGTTCCTGTGACTTATGGCTATGGGATCCTGGTTTGTCATGCGCCTCGCGGTATAAACCCCGCAGTGGAAATTTGAGGGTGTGACAACTCGCTCAGCAATACTGGATTCACCAGTCTTCTCACCCCCTTGCGCCCCGGCCGTTGACGCACTGGCTCCACCGCCACCTGCAGAGCGACGCGCACGGTGAATTAGACCAGACGAGGAACCCCTCGACTCATCGTCTGACAAAAATACATAATCAACCCCAACCGCCGTTTTCATGGACAACGGCTCAGGATTGATTAGAAAACCCACTTCAAGATTAGAGGGCGCACCTTCCATCGGCCCGGGGAACAAGAAATTCTCTACCTTCAGCTCCAGCTCAGAAACCCCTCCCTCGGGTACCGCCAAGTAAGTAGTCTTCACAATACGGGCGGCAAACACCTCAAACAACAACTCGCCTGTTAAACAAATACAAAAAGGCGTCAAAAACCAAAGAAATACAGAAACAAAAAACAAAAAGCAAGATGCTTACCCTCAACAGAAAACGGCCCAGACTCGCCAACGGGAGCCACATCATAGCCCTCCCTAACGCCCAGACGGCTCAACCCCAACAGACGAATGATTCCCTCCTCCAACTTGTCCAAGTCATCCAGACAACTAGGATGCGCAGAGAGCTTCTGGAACCACGCCTCATCTTGAAAATCCTTCACAACCTTGAAGGAAGGCGCCTTCTGCCCAGCGCGCAGCTCCAGCTTTGACATCTCCACAGGGATGACCTCCTTCTTCACATAGAAAAAACACTTCTTCCACTCTCGAAGAGTCTTAGGCGAGCTCTTCGGCACGATCAAAGTCACACTCTTCGATCTCTCCACAAAGGACACCCAGCCGGATTCCTTCACCTCAAGTTTGTAGAAAACATTGAAGTGCTCGAATTCCGGCTCCCTCCTCAAAGATCGGCAGGTAGCCTCAAAGTGCATAATCCTCATCACCCCAAAAGGGCTCATCTGAGAAATATGCACTCCATATTTTTGCAACACAGAATTAAGAAACCTCAACACCGGTAGCCGGAACATATCTTTCTAAAAGTACGCCTCATAGAGGCATATCTTCCCCTCCGGGCAGTCCACCGGAGTCTGCCCTTTCTCCAGCAACTCCGGCTCCCACTCTCGTAAGATACCGTATTTCTTGACCAAAGACCGGAATTTGTCTTTGGACCAAGAAATCTGTGTGTCCTTCATCGCCAGTTCGGCCTTCTTATCTTCAGACGACATCTTCAACGGAGAAAAAAGAAGAAACAAAAGTTTTTTCGACAAGATGATCGGAGAATAAAACTGACTCACCAGAGGAAAAAAAATTTTGAATGAGAGAATGAAATGAAAAGAGGCTTGGAGGGCACATATTTATACCCATCGCATTTAATGCAATGGCAAAAAGAGAAATCATCACGAACAGGCTTTTCGCGCAAGGGTCCAATAGCAGGCAGACACGTCAGACAGTCCACGTGACCAAACGGCACACACGCGGCGCGTGGCCCACTCGCCTGACGGTTGTTCTACCACAGCTGGCAAACGATGCCGATGCTCGGCACGTGTACGCCCACGTTCAAACCCACCACTAACAGTTGTCCCCATGCATCAGATGCACGACACGTGGCGGCCTAGCAACTCAACAGTCATAGTAACTGTCAGACACGATCTCCAAGGCAGGTGTACCAACCGTCAGCCACGTCTTTTCAACTTCAAACATTCCCGCCTTGAATTCACACAAATTCCAAAGAGACAAATTCAATGCGGAGTAAATGCACGCGCCGACTGCGACAAAAAATCTATTTTCACAAGTTCTGACCGCGCAAAAAGGCCCAACGCCTATCCCGGCTCAACGCCTGCGCGCCAGAACCAAATTTTCGAAAAATTATATTCTCACAAGTTCTGACCGCGCAAAAAGGCCTAACGCCTATCCCGGCTCCACGCCTGCGCGCCATAACGAAATTTTCGAAAAAATAAATTTTCGCAAGTTCTGACCGCGCAAAAAGGCCCAACGCCTATCTAGGCTCGACGCCTACGCCCCAGAACCAAAATTTTGAAAATTCCTATTTCCACAACTTCTGACCGCGCAAACAGGCCTGTCGCCTATCTAGGCTACACGCCTGTGCCCCAGAACGAAAATCAGGAACATTTTTTCTAAACAGCAAAAGAAATAACCACCCTACCCCCGCTCGGACCTACTCATAGGTCCCGCACACGCTCATTCCGTCATGCGCCCGCAGCTTGATCACTGTGCGCGCACCAGTTGACGAAGGTCATACAAAAAACACACGTATACTTTGATTACATGAAAACCCAGTGACGACTGGATGTAACCTAAAGTACACTTGTGGCATCAAGTCTAGCACTCCCCTACCAAAAGGCACATAGAAGCACTAGACTGGGGGACTTGAAGGGATATGGTATCAAAAGCATTATAAAAACCATACCATCGCCCAACTAGAACCGGCATCGCCTAGCGTCCATCCGTCCATTTTACGTCAGCGGATCGTTTAGCGTCCATCCGCCCGTTTTACGTCAGCGGAACGTTTGGCGTCCACTCGCCCGTTCTACGTCGGCGATGCAACTGGCATCCAACAGTAAGCAGCACTACCCGCCCGTTTTACGTTGGCGATACACCCTGGGGCCCAAACGGACGCCAGGCGCAACATCGTCCACCCGTTCTACGTCGGCGGACTTAACGTACTACGAAGCTTCTCCATCAAGCCAAAGGAAGCTTCGCCAACACAACTGGAAGATACCTTTTGGGGCAGCCTTGGGACTCACCCCTGCCCTAGACGAAATATCTCTGACACAGCAGGCGGCCCGTCAGAGTTCCTCTCCAATCAAAGACTGCTTCCAGTCTGACGTGCAGAAAGGACGACGACGTGGCGGCCTCTCAGCCAAGACATCTTCCTGACAAGCAGACTTTCTCAACCTGTCTCGAAGTCCAAGAAAGGTATGATTACTCACCGCCCTCGGTCTACCAATGGGCGGGCGCCATGTGTCCGCCGACCACCAGCGTCCACTCAGTGGGCGCCACGTGTACCAACCGTCAGGACGGTAACACCCCCCCTTAGCATTTTACTTTCTCCTTTTTATCAAAACCCACTTGCACTAAGTGGGCTCAAGGATTTGGTCCGGATTATGGAGACGTCTCTACCTGGGTCGGGCCCCATTAAAGGTAGAGGATGGGCTGAGAAAGTATGATAGCTAGGTACTATAAAGGGAGGAGCTCCTTCTCCTTTTATTGGCATCTAATATCACATACACTTTCACTCAAGAAGAATACGAACTCTCTCGTACCTTCTTCAACCCCTCGTTTATTATATTAACTGTTAGAAGCTCGGCTCTTCTAATCGGTAGTCTCCTAAACTCCCTGGTCTTGTCTTTAGACCCTCACGTATTTTCCAAACACACTCTCCTTGCAAAATACCGTAGGATCACATACTGGATTAGCGCCTGTTCGGTAATCCAGGATTCGTGTTTCTTCAAAATTATACAAAATATGTTTTTGAAAATTCATGGCCTCCGAAAAAACGTGCCTTAGCCGGGGTGCGGCTCACCCAACCCAGAGCACCCCGGTTAAAACCCTGGTCTCACCTATACCTAAAACCTAAGAAATAGACAAACCGACAATCTATCTTTTCCCGGTCTCAGAAGTAGCAAAACATTAATTTCAAGAACTCACAAGGTTGCTAATCTAGATTACCTTATTAAGGAGGAAGCATGTCCAACAAAGTAATTTTAACACAATTTTAAGATGGGAGTTGAATAGGCTCTTTACAAATCTTTATTTTTTTGTCATTTCCTTCCATTTTTGCCCCTTGTGTACAACATTTCATGCTTATTTTATATGTGTCTAATACACATTTTATATCATTTCCTATATGTAACCCCCATTTATATGACCACATTAATAGAGATTACATGACCACATTAACTTTGTGAAATCCCCACCACTTCATAGCCCTCCATATATATGTTCATATATTCATGATCTTTTTTATTTTTCATAACTAGCTTTATATATATTATGTTACTAGTGGGTTTACCCGCGTGTTACAGCGGGATTTTAAAACGGATTCTAATACAACATCATGATATTGTACAAAACTTGAAATTGTTGATTTAATTGTACAAATGTTTGGGATTTGAAATAGTCCTTCTGGAATTTATACTTAAAAGCTCGAAGTTGATTGGACAAACTTACCATTTATCATCTAATATGCACACGATTTTACATGTATTAACAGAGTAAAATCAAATGTGAAGTGTTTAATATGTAATTCTCACCATGTCTTAAAGTCTGCTCAAAGTTATTTCATCATTCGCTTACAAATAAGACATGTTTACTGAAATTTTGTTTGCGTTTAAACATATATTAGATCACCCTTGGGCCTTGGGATTAATTTTATGAATCTTTAATACGTTTTCCTTAGTTGGATATTTGCTTGTTTGGTTGACGCTGTAAGGAACACCAATAAAATATTATAATAAATGAAGAACAAACATGCATGTGTATTATTTTTCATGCACATATTGTTCTTTTCTTTGCTTTGTAGCAGGTGCATTGTGAGTTCGGTATTGCATATAAATTTGATTTTGCTCGGTCCGATATTAGGAATGATGATATGACGCCAGATGGTGATGATGTTATTTCTCTTCAATCCTCTTTAAACAAGCATGAATTCATCTGTTTAACTTGTGCAACCAAAAGGTAATTCCTTTACTTTCTAATTGTTTTTACTTCTTTTGTGGTTGTGATTTTGTGTGATTTTATATAAATAATATAGTATAATGTTACAAATCATACTTCGCTATATAGTATAATGTTACAAATCATACTTTGTTTTGCAACAGGTACCCATATGTTAGCGGTACATAGATCAAACATAAGAATGGCATTCTCATTTATTCACCAAATGAATTCATTGACTTTGAAGATTTTACTAGCCTGGGGTTCTTAAAAATTAAGAGGTACAAATATAATTGCTTATTATATAACATACAATGCATATGTACACTAATTTTTAAGGATAATTTGTCTTTCTATAATATAAATTAATTATAAGTGGTATTTGATTATGTTCATAATTCACTTTAAAAGCCTTTTATTTTTAAGGGTAATTTGTCTTCCGATAATATAAATTAATTGTAAGTGGTATTTGATTATGCTCATAATTCACTTTAAAAACCTTTTGCCTCATCTTGTCCTTGCAACTTGACCTCTTGAAAATTAATTGTAAGTGATTTGAATTAAATAATGATATTGATAATGGTCATAATTCACTTTAAAATCTCTTCGCCTCATCATGTGCTTGCAACTGATGAAGAAAAGAAGCATTTAGTTATAAGTAGATTAGTTTATTGACTACATAAAATTGATTAAAAGTCATTCAATTGATTGCCATAAAATACGAAAAGAATATAATGTTAAATTTTAGGCGAATTTGTATACCATAAAATTGATTAAAAGTCATAGATTTTCTTTGATGTATGTTATTTTTTTTCCTAAAATATTAAGTAGATGTTAACTTTTTTTTTTTTCAAAATATAATCATTATTTAAGATAAGCAGGGTTAGATTGTGCTCCTCAAAAGATAGTTAGTGACACCCGCAGCATCGCGCGAACTAACCCACTAATAGTTATCTAAGACAAAAGGCCTTCTAGATTAAACCAATAACAAAAAGTGCACGAAACATCACGTGAAATCCGAGATCTTAAAACTAGCACAGTGACAAAATAGAGAAGTACAAAAAGCAACAATCATGTAAATTGAATACTAAAAGTATTCATACGCAATTTTATAAACAACAAAAAAAAACATTTTACCAAAACATTTAACCAAAATTTCATTATCCAAAACGGAACGTCACAAGTCACAAAATAATAATCTATACAACCTAGGTGGCGTAAATGTTTAGGTACTCATCATATTCAAAACGTCAAACACATAAAAATCGTAACAAACATGGCTGGAAATAAATTTAATTCGAACACACTAATGTTTAAAAACATAAAAATATGAAAAAACAAAAACCCAAATGCTCTTCAAACCCAATCTTTCATGTCTTCAAAAAGGCTCCAAAATCTCCTAAGAATATTTTTTTTTTTCCGAAAATAAGCTTCAATCTTCGATTTTTGGCTGTTGGATTTGATTTTTTTTTCGTAGAAGTCCTCCTTTTTTACAGGAGAACTAGTAGGAAACCCGCACGTTGCTGCGGGAGAGATCATATAGAGTGCGATACTTTGTATTTAGTTTATCAATTCTCTTGTACACTGTTGTCTTAGGATTAATCAATTGAAGGATCGAATTTCATGTTATAATAAGTTTGAAATCAGAGGCGAAGGTTAGTGGTGACCCAAGGGTGCCGCACCGTCCTCCTATTTTCTTTGCTTAGCTGTATTAATTTACACGTTGTCTTCTAAAAATTTTATACGTATTGAGTCACGCCCCTTCCATTTCAAGGGTCCATGACTTTCGTCCGAAAATTTTACACATATAGGTTTACTCGATGTCTTTTCATAAAGCAAGTATACTTCAGAATGTACAAAATACATTTAATATTATCAAATACATTTATGAAAGAAAATTTATTTTTTTTCACCTAATGACCCTACTAAAATCAATCACTAAAGTAAAATATAAACAAATTCCAGGTATATGATCAGGTGTATAATTTCGGTAAATGCGTATGTGCTTTCGGGTAATCGGTACGAAATTTTTTAAACTAATTTCATACCCAGCCCATACCGGTTGGGTTTCGGGTGCACCGGTCGATCTCGGGTTTTTTGCCATCCCTATCACTGACTTTCAAAGCCAAAATATGCAGCTCTTATTTGCATAGGAAGAAGATTTGCGGGTAGAAAGGCCGGCCTTAGGAAAAGCTTCTTACTCCCAAGCAAATTATCATATGTTGATTCCAGGTACACAAGAATAAATAGATGACAGTTATCAGTCAAATAATCCCATGACTTGAATATTATACAATCATGTTTCATATTATATTATCATGATTTTTTTTCTCCTTAGTATACAATTATTTGTGTTATTGATGTTCATACCTAAATTTCTATTAAACGTAAAACAATCTACCACTTTTTTCAATTTGGAACATGAATTAAGTGAAAGTCTAAGGGAAACACTTGTGAATGTAAGGCTTCCCCAAAAGTTAATGAATTTGTTGTTAACAGTTGCATACTAAGGCAACAAAAAGCGTTGCCCTCAATCCTAAAGTGTTTCAACATACTGGTGTTCATACATATACTAAAAAAAGACTACAATTCACTTATAGTTTTTAACTTCTTAAAACTTAAAATACACTATAAACATTGAGCATGACTTGTAACATAAGCATTTGCCAAGTGAAATTAAAAATAAAAAGAGAATCAATAGATTGATTTCTTGAAAGTTGAAACAAATTTAGGGAAACTAAAATCATGTCATTTCAAACCAACCATCAACAATAAAAACAACTTCAAAGTTTGGAAGATCTGATTTTGTTAAGAATCACCATTTCTTTATCAGCAAATTGGAAGAAAAATCATAATAACACTACAATCAATTAACATGCTTAAGACAGTTGAAATGTTTCTAAATGAAATCGCCCCATCTAAATGGTAACTTGTCCATGAGACGTTATAACAGATTCTTAATAGGTTGAACAAAACATATATTGAAATTAAGAATGCACAAACCAGTTAAGCTTTCCACAAGTATAATATTGCAACCATCAGATCGTTGGATCCAAACCTATAACATGAAATTTCGATCTTTCAAACTTTATCAAAAAATAATTTGAATGCAATATTAGTTTGAGCAAATCTATTTAATTAATGACCTGGGTTGTGAGCCAACATAATCACGTCAATGCGTATCACATTTTGGGTAGCTGGAGTCAAGTCGGGTGCCTCGGGAAGAATGCATTCAGGCACAATCACTTTCCCGTTTTCCAGAAGTGATTTGTAGCAATTCTTTAGAACTTGCAAACAATGTGCATCACTCCAGTCATGAAGTATCCACTATCAAATATAAACACAAAAACTTTATTAGAAGCCAAATTGAAGTTGGTTATCTTTTTAAATCTTAACAAGAATTAAAAAAAATTTACCTTCATAGAAATAGCATCTCCTTTGGGTACACTTTCAAACATATCTCCTCCAACATGCTCAATACCTACAATAACTTACATTAGTTTTAACTTGTTTCTTATTTGATTTTTGTGCTAATACTGAAACCATTTCATATGTACATACCATGATAAGTTGTGGCATCTTCAATAACATGTGGCAAATCAAAGTTAATACCCTTGAGTGAAGTAGTGAAGTATGTTTAGAGGTGATCATGTTAAGGCTAGCACCAGTGCCACCACCAACATCAACTAAGGTTTTAAGACCACTGAAACCATCATACAAATCTACAATCTTTTTCATGGTCATGGTGGAATGATTAAACATTACACTGTTGAAAACCTTGTTAAATCTTTGATCTTTTCCATGGTATTCGAAATCCGACATACCATAAGCTTTGTTGAATGGGATTCCACCATCCAAAACCGCGTCTTTTAGATAGTACCTAACATCATTATCAAACATGAATCAAACTTTGTTATAACGTACAACTTTGAAACTAATTATGTGATACTAACTAACCCGTTTGACAAAACATGTTAAGTATGAAAATGATGTTTGATTATGTTGCTAATGTTTGAAGCTGTAAAGTATATAGTCAAATATTTAAGAATGTATTGTTTTACAACTGTGTGTTAGTTCCTTTCGTCAATACCTTTATTACATATATTTTCAACTTATTTTTATTAAAAGACATCTAGTAGAATAAAATTAACCATATCCAAACATTTAAACTCACTAATAAAATGCTGAAAACTAAAACAAAACATTTTTAAATCATACCAGCTCTCCATGAGAACCTTGCCCTGGTTCATAAGCAGCAAGGGTGCCAATAAAACACCACCCTCATTCTTGGTCAAGAACTTGCACACCAGAGCCAAACCATAGAACCGCTCCGCAGACCCATCGACAGTCTCCTTGAGGGTACATGTGAGCACAGAATGGCTAGCCATAAGACTACAGATCCGGTCAATCATCACAGGTACTTCGGAACGATTTTATTCTTCTTGTTGTCTCTTGCTGCATTCTAGCCAACTCCAAAATTCAAGTTCAAATTCATTAAAAATAGTCATTATAAAAGTTTGCCCTTAACTGTAGCAACAATAAGATTGATACAAAGTAATTAATTACTTAGGGGCAAGCAACCACACCAAAATGATTATGATTACTTTATAATTTAGGGATTAAACTATATATAACTCATCAAATATAGCAGAATTTGTCCAAAAACATTTACCAAGTACCAAAACAGAGTCAATATCAAGCACTCATTTTATAATCTCTAAAACATTTTACAGAATATACGAAAGAAGAATCAAGATCAAAATAATACCTAAGGTTGTTTAGTGAATCAAGATCCTAAGAATATAACTCTTCAACCTGCATAATAAGCAATTCATTATAGAAGTTTAATGTGTATATATTCTCCATTATCATGATATAACCAAGTGGCTTACCATGAATCGAAACCATAAGAACCCTAACTCTGAATTTACTACCAAAACATAAAAAGTTGGGTAATTGAAACCTTAAAAATTGAGAATAGGTAAGAAGAATCTAGCGTTAATCAACAAATTTTGAGACCACGATGCTAAAATCGCTCCTTTTGATAAACGGCTAGGAAGAGTTCTCCTTGGTTGTGTGCACATGATGTTACGAATTACACCATGCCCCTGCTCAATCATGTTGTCCAAGATAATTTGAGGCATCTACATAAAAGAATGGAATCGATTTCATAGCAAAACCGATTTCTAAACCTAAAATTAAGGGTGCGTTTGGTTCACATGAATTGAATGGAATTCAATGGAATTGGAATTTGAATTCCAACACTTTAGGTGTTTGGTTCATTGAATTTGTTGGAATTGGAATTTCAATTCCAATCTTGTGTGTTTGGTTGACTAAGGAATTGTAATTGTAATTTAGTATGAATTCCTTCAAATTCCCTTACATAAGGGAATTCAAAATCCTTCCAATATTAGAAGGAATTCAAGTCAATTTATTGGAATCTTCGAACCGTTGGCATCATTTTGACCCGAACCGATTCGAACCGTACCATTTCAACGCGAACCGCTTAGATCCGAACCAATTCGGATCGTACCCGTTTCGACCGGTATTGTTTCAACCCGAACCGTTTCGTACCGCACCAGTTTCGACCAGTACCGTTTCGACCTGAACCGTTTCGTACCGTACCAGTTTCAACTGGTACCGTTTCATACCGTACCATTTTTGACCGGTATCGTTTCGGACCAAACCGTTTCGGACCATATCAGTTTCGACTGGTACCGTTTCAGACCGAACCGTTTCGGACCGTACCAGTTTCGACCGGTACTGTTTCGAACCGAACCGTTTCGGACCAGTTTCGACCGGTACCGTTTCGGACCAGTTTCGACCGATACCGTTTCGACCTGTACCGTTTTCCCGTAACGTTTCGGACCGAACTGTTTCGGACCGTACCAGTTTCGACCGGTAGCGTTTCGGACCGGTTTCGACCGATACCGTTTCGACCGCTATCGTTTCGACTTGTACCGTTTCGGACCGTACCAGTTTCGACCGGTGCCGTTTTCGACCGGTACGGGTCGAAACGGCGCACGTCGAAACGGTATAGGGCGAAACGATAAAGGTATCAACAGTTCGGGTCAAAACGGTACTGGTCGACACGGTATGGGCCGGTAATGGTCGAAACGGTACGGGCCGGTACGGGTCACAACGATGCGGGTCGTGGGGGCAAGGGTGATAGATTCCAATTTATTAACCAACCAAACACAATAATATAGGATTTGAGAATCCAATTCCAACAATTTCCAATTCCTTTTGGAATGTTTGAATTCCAAATCCAATTCATTACAATTCCAATTCCTTCACAAATTCCAATTCCAAACAATTCTGCGAACCAAACGCACCCTAAGTGAGTGTGATAGAAACGCATGAACGTTTCAGTTGTAGCATTTAATCAACATTTACTTACCTGCAGTTGCTACACTTTCAATGGACGGTGGGTGGGAAATGAGGGTAGTATTGTAAAATTGTCTTGATATTGTAAAGGAGGAGGATGGTGAAATGTCTATATTATCCTTCTAAGTGTCTTAATTGTCACCAACATCCCTATAATACCGTTAAATATGTTGCTTAAATATGTTGTACATCTTGCATCTTAAGTTGTATGGAAATGAAAATGACCATGTTGGCCATCACTCCTCCTTAATAAGATAATAAAATAAAATAATATAGAAATATAGATATGTTAAAAAAATAAAAAAACAAACAAACACGTCTTGGGCTAGTATTTTGAGCTGTTGGGCTGCGACTGGTAGCAAAGGCAGTCCTGTCCACCTGCTGCACTCCAAGAGGGGGGAGAAGCTGGGTTGTCTCTTTTTATTTATTTATTTTTCGTTATTATTATTATTATTATCGTTATTATTTATTAATTCTATGCTCACTCCGATGTGTTCATGACTTGATAATTTCTTGTATATTAGCTCATCTCCACACACATATAAAGTAATAAAATACATAAATAAATAATTAAAATAACTAAAAACTAATAAAAACCTAAAAAATATAAAAAAACAAATAATTACCAAAAACTAAAAAACACTAACTAAAAGACTAAAAATCGATTAAAAATAACTAGGAAATTAGATATGTTTTACGACACATCACAAATCCTCACAATTTAAACTTTTTCATCCCGAATAAGAACTACACAAAATCTTATATAACATTCTCAACAAAGCACTTAACCAAAATGATAGCATCAAACATGGTGAAAAACAAGTTACGAAATCAACAAGCATAGTGATTTCACAAGACTTACATCATTCAAAAGGCTGACTAGTCAAGATGACGCAAATTTTAAAACATAGCCTACTTAATCAAGTTTCACTTACCTTCAAGCAACTGACTATTCATCTGCAAGCTCCCTTACAATATCACTCATCTCTCAATTATAAATATATGTGGAGTGAATATCTCAAAACCAAACATATGAAGCAAAATTATCATATGCTTGTACGTCAGTCAAACCTTGACCTAATTGCTACATTAACACAAATCAAGAGGACTTTAAAAATGTTATGTAAGAATTAAAGGTAGAATATTTTAATTGGAAAGTTTGGCAGAAAAAAAAAAGATGAACCAGATAAACCATGAACATATATATACATTTAAGAGTATCCGGAGGGGGGGATGCCTCTTGGCGTGGAAACCTCCAAGGCCGTGGGGCACTTGGTTTGGCCATGTGGCCTTTTCTGATTGGTCTGACTTGTTGTTGTTTTTTTAACTTTATATAATATAATTTTATTCTCTTCACCCCCTTCCCCCCCCCCCCTCTTCCACTCCCCACAATTTTCATCTCCTCCACATGGGTCCCACAAATGCCACATGGCGCTTAACCCCCCCCCCCCCCCCCCCCCTCCACTCCTTATAGTCTAAACACTTTGGTTATCTCGACTCACAACTTTGTTTCTCTCTTTTTTATGTCAGCTTATCTTATGCTGAATTTTCTTCTTTATTTTTCACAATAGATATAACTATGAACAAAATCCGGCTATCATAAATAAAATAAAGTAGGTAACAAATGAAAAGTTTAAGCTCAAAGTGGTTTCTAAAGGTATATTGGGGATAGGGGTCAAATAACACACACAAAAAAAAAAAAAAGAAAAAACAAAAAGGGTAAACAAACATAAGCAATCCTAATGTCTCTACGATATCTGCGTCAAATATGAGCTTTATGATTTCAAAATACATCAAAACATATAAGTTTTAAAATAACAACAAAGTTGGCAAATCACATTTAATATCCATCTGATAAAACTTCATACCATGTGTAATTGTAACCGCTAGAAATGACCTAATTGCTTCCAGCCTTGCAGCTAGTGCAAAATTTTCATCGTAATCAGGGACGAAGGATTTAAAGGGCCAGGGGTGGCCCTGGCCCCCCTGTTTTTTGGCGCAGTAGTGGAAATTTACGATTTTCATAGGTAAATTGAGTGCGGGTTGAGTCCGACCCCCGCCGATTTGCACTACCGATCGAAAAAAATTGAGTCCGGCCCCCTCCGATTCTAGAACCAAGCTTCGCCCTTGATCGTAATCAATGTCATCTTCTTGTCTAAACCCTTGAACCACTAATCTTTCTTTTTTCTTTACCACAATTCCCCTCTCATCTATTTTGTTCTTGAAAACCATTTAGTTTCAATATGGTACTTGTCTTTGGACAATGATACGAGCTCCCATACTTCTTGTACAAGCAGCTTACATATGTAATTTTTATTATACTTGCATAACTTTAAATTTAAACTAGTGGTATCAAACCGGCGCGTGTTTCACGCAGGAATTTGGTCACTATAAATTCATTATATTACTCACACTCGTTATAACAAACCGATATATAAAACATCAATATAAAACTGTGATATAATCAAAAGAATACATCAACTGATATACGTCTATTGAGAACAACCGTTGGGTACGAATCGATTCGGCACGATTGAGAACAACTGTTGGATACAAACATCGCCTTTCTTTCCTTCTTTATCAGGAGTTGTATGCTATAAAATGCAATCTGCAAGTAAGCCAGCCCAAAACAAACAAAGTTGTTATTTGACCAGTTAGCAAAAGTCAAAAAAAAGTTTGCAAATATAATCCTTAATTCTTGCAATGTACCAATGTACCTGCCCAAAGTCTGCTGAGCTAAAGCATATTTCCATCTTTCTTATCTATTGGTCAAATCTCCCTTTAGATCATCTAAGGTTCTAGGCTTCAGAAGTAAAAAAAAAAGTTCGTTATCCTAAATGTAACAATGCAATTGGAAAAACCATGTATTGGACTTATAATCTGACATTTGCTCTACCATATTTATTAACTATAAAATGCAATGCAAGTAGGGGAAGGGTTAAAGACAGTTGGTGGCTTAGCAACGTTGTCTGCAGCGATAGTGAGATCAAGTCTGAGAGTGACCGCCACGACAACACTAAATATAATTATAAAATTTTTGTATCATATGATGGAAAAGGGTATGGTGTTGAATTTAAACGGAACCATCCAGGTGTGTGTGGAGGGTAGCCAGTTTTATAGATATCAGCCTCGTTTATTAAAAACCCATACCAATGAATCAAACTAATAAAAACATTATCGAACATACCTTCAAATCCAAACTTGTAAGCCACCCCCAAACTATCTGCATACTCGATGAAACCAATTTCTTTGGCATTGCTGTGGAAGCGCTTTTTGCAGCACAAAAGACCATATTTCCTTATCAAGTAGAATGCCAACGATTATAAACAGAATGTTGTAACTTGTCAAATATATCACAACACACAAAATGATTAAGTTGTTAATTTTGCAAAGAGAAAAACAATAACACTTGCATGCATATCAACAAAGAGATAGCAACGTTCCCGCAACTGTCCATAACGCACTTACTTCATTATCATTCGGATGTCGATTTAATCCGCAGCACCGAGGGCTTGATTTTCAAAACGCCTTTCATAACTGATTGTACGATTCCTGATACAACATGAAAGCAACAGGTAATGAAGAAGCTACTACAACATGTTAATATAAATGATATGTCTAAATTAACAATCAACAGAGTTCTTGCTTTGTGCTCCTTGCTAAAAATAGAGCTGGTGTTAAATGTGTATCACATTCTCGGAAATAAATTTTTGTCCAATTAGATAACAGTCGTAAACCATATCAACAATCGCGTATGCGAAACACACACCAAAAGCAATCGTGTATCAAAGACTACAACAAAGCATACCGGAGGTTTTTGGTTGGAGCCCTGCCGATGACACACAACTATTCAAATCAGTGATATATTTTAGACAGTCAATAAGTAATCAATTAATTAACTAATAGCTCAAAAATATGATAATGCCAACAAATTATTAGAGAGTGAAATCAATGCATCTCTAAAGTGAAGCATCACACCATACTCTACTTCCAACGCACACTCAACCACGAACATCATCAACACCATGACCATGCCAAACCCGTTATTAAACCTGCAAAACATGATACTGTTTAAATCTTGGGAACTCCTCATCTTTTCTTTTCTTTTTTATTTGGGTTTTAACCCCACTAAAATTTATAATCTATGCATACAATAGAAAATATCATTTTCTTTTTCTTAACATATATTCCCTCAAGAGCCATGGAAAATCAAAATCCCCCACAAGAACAGACGTGTTTACCCATTTCACACCTTAGGAATCTAAACTCAAAACATTATAATTGACAATATGTTGTGAAAAGTGTTTTATTAAATGATGTTGTGTATTATCATTAGTGTTTTGAGCGGCTTTATGATGCAACTGTGTATACACAAGAATAGCAGGCAGAACTGTACTTACTTGGAATCTGTTAAGAGTTGGGTTTACAAATGGATCCTCCTCCTTTGTGACCTTGTGTTCTATAGATTGTAGCAGCCTGGTAAAATCTGAACACATTGTAATTGTGTTGAATTTTATAAAAATAAGTATTTTGCATACGGAACTTAAGAATGCAGTGGAATTCCATTGAAAGCCAACAATAAATTGTGGTACAGTAATTGATTACATAAATATGTACCAACTATAATTTCTTGTTTTTTTTGAACATTCAAACGGAGACATTTTATTCAATCATAAACGCCAAAATCCACCTAGGCCATTAAGCCAGAGGCTACCTGAGCCGTTTACAAACACCCGCATACTATAAATAAGAAAAAAAACAGAAACTACTAAAAAAACAAAACCAAATCACCTATATTGAACCTGTGTCATAGTCGACCCATTAGCCGTTGTCAAAGCAAGAGAAGCTCCACCATGACGCCGTAGCCAGCCCAATGTTCTTCGCCCTCTTAATCATCCACTAATATGATTCGATTTTGACATCTTCAATGATACCCGATGTGGCCTTATGAACATCGTCGAAAGTCTTCAAGTTTCTTGCTAACCACAATTTCCAAATAACCAATTGAACGATTGCATATAAAGCCGCCCGCTTACTTACTGGACAGCATCTGCAGGTCCCGGACCTGCTGTAACAGCTGCAGAACAGAGGAACAGGGCACCGGAAGTTGAAGCTTCACCCATTCGCATATATTCCACCATACCGATCTCGCCCAAACACATTCCAAACAAATATGTGACGTGGTTTCAGGATTAGAGCTGCACATTCTGCACAGCCTGTTTCCAACCTGTAGACCTCTAACAGCTAGGTTTTCCGCAGTCGGAATTCTATCGCTTGCAGCCCTCAAAACAAAGCAGTTAACCTTGGCGGGGAGGAGCGAGGTTCCAAGCTGATGGTCACACACACCACCCAAAATAACCGTAGATGGCCATTGGCGACGTGAAGGTGATGACGAAGGGACGACAACGGTGAGCCCAAACCAAAATGGCGGCGATAGATGTGGTTAACAACTGTTGAAAAACAAAAGGTATTTCATATTTAGTTGAATCAACACAAAATTTTTACTGATTGTCTAAAGTTGTTAATATTATTTGATAATTTTTTTGGTATATCAACAGCATCGTTCATTGTTCCTAAAAAAAACACTAAAAGCATACAAACAACAATTAGAAGAAAGGATGTTGAATTTCAATACTTGAACTTATACACTCTACTATCACCTAGCGCTCCATGTATAACCGTTGCCTTATGTATCTATCCTATGCCCCGGTCATACCATCACAAACAGGGATGTTCTCACTCAACTGAATGACTTATTCAGGCATCAAAGTGATATTGGCGGAAAAAATAAATAGAAAAAAAAAGTACCGAAGCATAACCATGAAACATCAATTGCTAACAATGAGAACTCCAATCATGTTCTAGAATTTGCTCCCAAAGTCAAGATATTTACTTTTGTCCGAAGAGAAAAAGCACTAAAACCCAAAAATTACATTATATTTTCTTGATTTCACTTAATTTTCGATTTCCTCACAATAATGTAATTAGCCGAATGTCTTTTTGGATTATAATGTTTGGCCTCTTATTGAAAACATCCAGTCATTATTAGAAATGTACGCAATAAACAATGTGATCAAGTAAAATAGTTCTCCTACGCAATAAATAAACGAGATTGCACAATTCTCTCCTAATATATCTCTCATTTATTCTCCTAGCATGGATTGTAATCAAACAATGTTAACCATAACAAAATTGTTATGGTATCAGAGCACTCACGATCCCATACTAAATAAATCCAAAAACAAAAACTGTAGTCGGCACCATGGCCGGTGACAAACCAGAAAACAACGGCAAGAATGAAGATGCCGTAAACGACCACAACTCTCCATACTACATACACCCTTCCGATTATCCGAGGCAACTACACGTTAACGACGTGCTCACAGATGGAAACTATACGGATTGGTCTCAAGAGATGTTGAACTTCTTGTTTGCGAAAAACAAGATTGGATTCATCGATGGGTCAATCAAGAAACCGGAACCAAACTCTTCGACTTACATGGCTTGGATGAGGTGTGACGCCATGCTTAAGGGCTGGCTAAACACCGCAATGAAACACGGCACAAGAGATCTGGGCAGATTTGAAAGAGCGCTTCGGAAAGGGAAGTGCACCTAGAGCATATGAACTAAAGCAGTTGCTGACCACCACCAAACAAGAAGGTACCTCCGTTTCCGCCTACTATACCAAACTCCGATCCATTTGGGATGAAATCCAATATGCACTTCCAACCCCCGTATGTGGTTGTAATGGCTGCAAATGTGAGATTGGAAAGAAGCTACATGATCTTAGAGAAAAAGAAAGGTTATATGAGTTTCTACTTGGATTGGATAGTGAGTTCGGAACCATACGAACCCAAATACTAGCCATGAAACCGACCCCATCTCTTGGCACCGCCTATCATCTAGTCGCAGAAGACGAACAACAAAGAGCTATCACCGGTGGTAGGAGGTCAACCGTAGATGCGGCCGCCTTTCAAGCTTTTATACCGAAAAGAAAGGACCAAAATCTCTCTCAAGGCAAGGTTGGAAAGATGGATGGAAAGCGGTTCGGGGTCGAACATCTCGAGCACTGTGACTATTGTGGAAAAGATGGCCATGTTCAAGAGGGTTGTTTCAAGAAAATAGGATACCCAGAATGGTGGCCGGGTAAAGCAAAGCAAGAAAAACCAAAGCCTAGGGCAGCTTGTGTTGAAGGAGAGACGAGCAAGGTGCCGGGATTGACGGACGAACAGTATCAGCAAATTGTGAAGCTTTTTGGTGAGAAACTAAATGCAACTAAAGAGGTGGAGACACCCGTCGCTAACATGGCAGGTAACGTTAATCACAAAGGTAAATGGGTCGAAGGTAAGTGGGTTGTTGATTCGGGTGCAACCGAACACATCACTTGTAACGACACTATGCTAGAAAACAAAATAAAGAAAAACTTTGAAGCACCGGTTGTCATACCAAATGGCGATGCCATAGCCGTAAAGGGTAGAGGAGATTTTGTCCTACCCAACGGCATTAAAATAAAAGATGTGCTTCATGTACCTGATTTTAAATGCAATCTCCTATCCGTTAGTAAACTAACACGGGATATCAAATGTGCTGTAACTTTTTTTCCTGATTTTTTTATTATACAGGACTTGAGTTCGAGGACATTGATTGGAGTGGGTGATTGCAAGAATGGTCTATACAGGATGGGAATGACGGGAGAAAAGAGAAGAGCTATGGTAACAACAGTTGATTTATGGCATAATAGATTGGGTCATGCTTCGAATTCTAAACTTATTCATGTTGATTTTCTTAAAAACGCGCGTTTAAACCAAATGTTATTTTGTGATTCTTGTGCCAAGGCCAAATTTGCCTGATTGCCATTTCCTATTAGCACCACTAAAACCAATGCTTGTTTTGATTTGTTACATTGTGATGTGTGGGGAAGTATAGAACACTTTCTCTTTCACGAGCAAGCTATTTTTTTACAATCGTTGATGATTTTAGTAGAGCAGTATGGGTGTTTTTATTAAAGCACAAGTACGAAGTGAGCACATGTCTAATTGCTTTCCACAAAATGATACAAGTGCAATTTCAGAAAAATATAAAAAGGATCCGATTTGACAATGGGGGGGGGGGGGAGTTCACATCCACTCAAATGCTAAATTTTTATGCAAAGGAAGGAATTGTTTTAGAAACAACATGTCCACACACGCCACAACAAAATGGTGTGGTGGAACGAAAACATCGACATCTTTTGGAAATTGCACGGGCTTTAAGATTTGAATCAAATTTACCAACACGGTTTTGGGGTGAATGCATCCTTATTGCCGCATATATCATAAACCGTTTACCGTCGGAAGTTATTGACAACAAGACTCCTTATGAGGTATTATACAATCAAAAACCCGATTATGATCATATGCGAGTTTTTGGTTGTCTGGCATATTATAAGAGCACAGAAACACTTGGTGACAAGTTCGTTGAAAGGGGTAAACCGGGCATTTTTGTGGGGTACCCACCGGGCACAAAAGGGTATAAAATATTTGCGGCCAAACAAAATAAAATTATCATCTCAAGGGATGTTAAATTTTTTGAAAATATTTTCCCTTACAAAAATGCCACTTTTGAAAAGGAGGAAATCTTCATACCCCCAAAGTGGTGGGATGATGAGCATGTAACACAAAAAGAAAAAAGTGGGCCAACTATTTCGTCTAGGCCACCTTTTGAACTAGAAACGGGCTTAGACCCAGAGGGCTCACATGAAACCGATCAAGATAGGCTCCCTGACTTACCAACATGCCTAGATAACCAGCCCCTCAAACCTGGCCCAGCCACTCAAACAGAAGAAAACACCAACACCCAATCTACCCACGGACCAGGCCCAACCAACCAATCTTTTGAACCAATGGACTAAACCGCCACCTCTCATGAACAACCTATTGGCCCAGAAAACATCCATGAAGTGTTTGAAACTGTTGAACCACCAAAAGAGAAAAGAAACAGATCTCGGCCTAAACATCTTTATTCTTATGAAGTCTGTCTTCCCCCATCCATTGACCATGAGCAATCCACTTCCAATCAAGGATCCTCAACGGTACATCCTCTAGCACATTTTATTTCTTATGATAAGTTTACTAACAATCATAAAGCTTTCTTAGCGGCCATAACCTCCAATTATGAGCCAAAATGTTTTAGTCAGGCTGTGAAAGATCCAAAATGGATAGATGCCATGAAGAAGGAAATTCAAGCGCTTGAAGAAAATGGAACTTGGGTCCTTGAAGAACTTCCAAAGGAAAAGCGTGCTATTGACTCAAAGTGGGTATACAAGATAAAGTATAAACCCAATGGAGACATTGAAAGGTACAAAGCACGTCTCGTGGCAAAAGGTTTCACACAAACGGAAGGTATTGATTTTCATGAGACTTTTGCACCGGTGGAAAAACTTGTCACGGTCCGAAGTTTGTTAGCCGTAGCGGTTAAGAAAGGATGGCATATCCATCAACTCGACGTAAATAACGCCTTCTTGCATGGAGACCTTCATGAGGATGTATACATGAAGATTCCACAAGGCTTTGCAAAACAGGATGACAAACGGGTTGTAAGCTCAAGAAGTCACTTTATGGACTTAAACAAGCATCAAGGAATTGGTATAAAAAATTTACCAAATCCTTACTTGAAATTGGCTTTCAACAAACAGGGGCGGATCATTCATTGTTCATCTTCAAGACAAAAGAAGTGTTCATGGCTGCACTTATTTATGTTGACGACGTTATACTAGTTGGAAACAATTTACAAGAGATTCAAAATATCAAGACTTTCCTAGACAAAAGGTTTAGCATCAAAGACTTAGGAGTCTTGAAATTCTTTCTGGGCATCGAGGTAGCTCGCACCAAATATGGACTCGTATTAAGCCAACGAAAGTATATTTTAGACATTTTACAAGACACGGGAATGACGGGTTGTCGTCCAAGTCAATTCCCAATGGAACAAAACTTGAAATTGGATAAATGTGATCAAGAACCACGAGTTGATGCGAACCAATACCGAAGATTAATTGGGAGGCTCCTTTACCTCCAAGCTACTAGACCCGATGTTGCGTATGTCGTAAATATTTTAAGCCAATTTGTCGGTGATCCAAGGGAAAGTCATTTAGCGGCTGCCAACCGTGTCCTTCGTTACCTCAAAGGCACACCTGGACAAGGGATCCTCCTACCAAAGCAAGGTGGAACCAACCTTGTCACTTACTGTGACTCCGATTGGCTTGGTTGTCCTTTTACAAGGAGGTCTTGCACTGGTTATTTACTTCTTTTGGGAGGTGCACCTATATCCTGGAAATCCAAGAAACAATCGGTTGTTTCCCGTTCTTCTGCCGAAGCCGAATACCGGGCTATGGCAGCCGCAGTTAGTGAAATAATTTGGATAAGATGGCTCTTAAAGGAACTTGATATCCCTCAGGGGGAACCGACACAATTATTTTGTGATAATCAAGCGGCCCGACATATTGTAAACAACCCCGTGTTTCATGAACGCACCAAACATGTTGAAATGGACTGTTACTTTATTCGTGAACGTGTCGAGTTAAACGAGATTCAAACCATGAAGAAGATACCACAATGCAGCTTGCCGATCTCCTCACCAAACCGTTGGGTACTAATCGCTTCCGCACTCTACTTAGCAAGTTGGGCATTACGAATCTCCACGCTCCAACTTGAGGGGGAGTAAACGAGATTGCACAATTCTCTCCTAATATATCTCTCATTTATTCTCCTAGCATGGATTGTAATCAAATAATGTTAACCATAACAAAATTGTTAATAAACAATATGATCAACTTAAATAATTCGATTCAAATGTTTCCACTTTCCAAAGGAATTGAGCCTATTTCCAAACCAATCTGAAACGACAAAAGAAAAATAGGGGTGAAAAGGAAACCCCAATCTATGAAACGAATAAGATGGAAGATTAAAATGAACCTGAAACATACAATACAATCAGAAGCTCAGGCCTCAGGCGCACCACCGATAACCAAACAGTAATTGAAGACGGAAGAAAAAACAGTGAAGAGGCCAAAACGGTGCCGGTAACGGCCGCCGCCGCCGCCACCACCGTCACCATTTACCATCCACAAACCACCGACAAAAACACAGGTAAGAAGGTGGCCACGGGCGGCGGAGGCATAAACGACCTAGAAACAACGTGAACAGCGACTCCTTGTCATCGTTGTTACGCGCCCAAATGGGGATCGCAGCTGCAAGCCCACCTATAGCCGCCGTACACAGCCACCACCGTGCTAAATTAGCCCTAAATCTGAATATGATGGAACCGATTCTAACCAGAAAATTCGAAAATTGTTTGATAGAATAACCGATAAGCTTAAGACTATGTGTAGTGGCCTCCGTTTTGGGGCGTTTTGACCCCTATAGCGCCGGGGAACACCGCCCCCACAGGCGCTATAGGGCGTTTTGGGTGAGAATCATTTTGAGGATAACGAGCGTTATGTTTTTGAAATTGATGATTTAATATATTTTGACCGTTGTCAAACGGTCATTTCATTTATTTATTTATTTATTTTTTTTAAACAATAAAATCTATCTATATATATATACATATACAACACACAACCAATTCACAAATACACACACTTTTACAAACCAAAACCAAATACAAACCAAAAACCAAACCTATGGCAGCCTGGACGAATCAAGAGCAACTGGAGTTAGTGCGGGCGTGGATAAACGTTAAGGAGATCCCGTCAACCAATAGGCAGGCTTTTTGGCCCGATGTGTTGGTCGGGTTCAACCAAATCACGGGAACGAACCACCGTACCATTGACCAGATCACCAGTAAGTGGTCTGCTATACAAAATAACGTTATCAGATGGCATGGAGTCTATTCAGTGACGATGCAGGCGCACCCTGTGGTTAGCGAACAGATGGCAATTCAGTTGACACACGACGCCTATCGTCAACAATACGATAGCGACTTCTCAATCACCAATCTTTTATCGTGGTCTCTGATGCGTTTTCACTATGTTTAATTTTTAATGTTTAGGCTTTATGTTTAATGTTATGTTTTATGTTTAGTGTTGTATTTGTAATGTTTAAGGTTTTAGTTTTTAAAGTTTTATTTGGTTTTGTGTTTAATGTTAGTTTATTTTAAAAGATTACATAATATTTTAAATTTAAACCATTACATTAACACATAATACATAAACACATAAAATTACTGTCACACCCTGGTCAAAGGACCCCCTGGCGTGCGACGTGTTGGTACCTGGTTACAATTATTTGTTTATAGATATTGCAGCGAAATTTATTGGCCCCAAGTGAGTACAAAGAAACTTTTTATAAAAAGAAACTTTGATATATATTTTGGGATTTAAAAACCCATATTACAAAATATTTAATCAAAAGATCCAGTCGTAACACAGGTTTACAATAAAAAGGAAATAAACTTTCTTAGGCCTGGGAGTCGATATATCCCTTCAGCGTTTATTCCTGTATAAATATTTTAAGCCACCGGGTATCTCATGCCTAGGGAACCTATATATCCTTTCAGCATGCCCCTGAGCCTAAAATATATTTATTCATCACCTGAAAATGTTTTTAAAAATAATACGTCAGCAAAAACTGGTGAATAGCGTTTATGTGACACAAATCATTTTATACATGCAGCATATTAAATTGTTTAAGCATAGTTGGATTTAGTAATCTACATATTCAGAATAACTATCGTATACACTGGCATAGGAATTCAAGTAATCCGCAACTTTAAGATACACTACTATCGGTGTCTTTAAGTATTTTACGCCTCTAGACTACTGCTTTATTTATGCCAGACCCACTAGATCATAATCATCGTGTGTGTATTATTTGATCAAATCATACGTATACATTATAGCCTGAGTGTTATCTATAGATTACCCTCTACGTTTTAAACAATCAATATTTTGCATGCGGGTTTTCAAAATAATCAAAACATTTTAATTTTGAAAGCAATAAACGTATTCACCTTGGCAGTACAACCACGCCACTAGATCCTTGGATATCCTACTCGTGGGAAGCGGGTATAATAACACCAATGCTTTAGCCTTATATTATTATTATTATTATTATTATTATTATTATTATTATTATTATTATTATTATTATTATTATTATTATTATTATTATTATTATTATCGTACGTAAGGTAGTATATGTTTGTGATGGATTGAGTGAATTATCAACATAAATTGTGCACCTATTTATACCTTCAAAATTCCTTGTTGCCTAAGTATAATAGAGTTTAGGCTAGGCTATAGCATTGCAAGGTGGTTACTGTAATTGTTAAGGCTCGTGATGATTAAGCATATAACAACTTAATTTTCATCCACGTAATTAGAATATATTAATGTTACAACTGATTGAACAGTAACTTGAAATGAACAGTGCTTTATAAACTATCTGTTAAATATAATTCGGTTTCAATCAGGTTAAGATAATATGTGTGTGGTGTGGTGGTTAGGCAGTTGTTGTCTTAGCAAGAGGGAGCAGGTTCGAGTCCGGTATTATACACCGGTTTTGTAAATTTTTTTTCATTTAATTCTTTTACCATCCTGCCTTCTTGTAATTGGACCACCTTATAAGGACACCATCATCCTACACGTGCTCTCATCAGCTCTGTATCCATATCTCTTTCCCAAGACCGCTACCCTCATCTCATCATTCTCAACCCCCCACCTACAACCCCCACCTCTCTCTTCACTATACGTTGGCGTGACCAAATCCGAGCAAAAATGACCGGCTGTCGTCGATCTCGCCGCCGGTATCTCCTTTTTCAGGGATAAAGATATGAACACATCATTGTTGGTATATGTGGATTGGTTCTATGAGTTCTTTGATGGGATTTAGGGATCTTGAAAGGTATTGGGCCAAGTTCTAATTGGGTTTTTTTCATTCCTGGAATTAACACAAGATAGTAGAACACATATAATATTAGCTTTGTTCTTTCTAGCTTTACTTTTTTACTCGCAAGTCTTACAAATTTGCAGGTCTAATTACTTTAGTTAGCTCAATAACTTGATTTTTTTTACTTGAAACTCAAATTTTGGCTTTAATTAGTTTAATATTCAGCTTATTCCTTGATTTCTCTTACCTTAAAGCCTGAGACTTCAAATCTATACTTTTTTAAAGAACATAATTATATGTTATTATGCATGTGGAATTTTGTAGATTTTTTTTTTTTAAATTTAGATATTTATGTGATAAAGTTTACTGAACACATTTTTTTCACAGGGGGTGCTGATACCAAGCAACTGGTTAGTGTTTTGAAGAGGCAATTGTGTTATTTACAGCCTTAATGAGCTGTTTAAATGCGATGGAGTTGAGCAGTTGCTTTAGGCTTCAACATGCCAATGAACAATAATTGATGGCATGTTTGTGATTAAATGCTCTTTTGGTAGAATTGTTGATTGCTTTAGGGATTCTAACACATCTCTGTGTTTTACACAGTGCAATGATGATACTAAATAATAGGGTAGTTTGTTGTTTTGGCATGGCAACTTCGTTATTTGTAGCCACAACTAACTATTATATTATACTATGTATTAATAGAAACTTAAGATGAACAATAAACAATGGCGTGTTTGTTTTCAACACATTTTTGTTTTTTTTACATAGAGGCGATGATGATACTAAATAATAGGTTAGTTTGTTGTTTTGGCATGGCAATTGCATTATTTGCAGCCACAACGAAACGACCTATTTAGATGTGATTGATTATGTGGTTGTCATGACTAAGGTCATGATTGCTGCCTGGCGTGGCAGAATTAGGGGATGGCAAGTATGAACTTCCCTACTTGCAACCTCGATTGCAGCCATGGCGGTCTAACATGCATATCTGAGCCCAAAAAATCTCTTTAAAAACCTTATTTAATATATGACAGCCCCTGTCTTCTTGGTGGGTATGTCCGGGTGAGCCGGATTTGTTTCCTTCTGGATGGATAGGTTTGAGGGCAACAATGGTAGATCTGAACGTTAATAGCGGTGGAGAAACATGATTTCGGTGGGTGTCCCGGTGGCTAGAGTATTGTCAGTGCGTCACTCCTATGTTCTTTTAATCATTTGCTTATTCAAAGTTAGAATACCATGTATTCTTGAAAAATGATATTTGTTCAAATACTCAGCATGCATGCTTATGTATGGTGAGGAACTTTATATGCCATGGTGGATGAGTTTATATATAATGATTAGATCATTATGCTATTTATATATCGAAAGATGTATTGGTAAATTAGAAAATCTAAATGGCATTTTAATTAGTGTATGAATGTTCATGATTGAACATGATGTTGTGTATTTTTCATGTTGCTACTAATTGAAGTTGTATTTGGTGCCAGGGTTATTTCAGATGGCGTACAGAGGAGGGGGACGTGACGAGGTGGTTTTGGTCGTTTAAAATGAAGAGAAGTATGAAATACGTCCTGTAAGTCTACTTTTGATTTTTTTTTCTAAAAGCCATAATAACTTAAAAAATGGTGTTGTCTATATAGGCTCAGATATTGGTCTTTTGCTGAACTAGCGCTTTATATCAGGTATCATTTGCCTTCCGTGAATATCGAATCTGATTACTTGATTCAACATAAATGATTTGAATCATTACCGTATGAGTTGTTTGATGATGCGATTAAGTAACAAGAAATATGTTTCTCTAATTTTATTAGTAGACAAATAAAAAGGTTAGAAGTTAGAAGTATATAATCAAAATATTGAGATGTTCTGTTAAAAATGTAGCATGATTTGGGTGGTAAAAGTTGTGATTCACTTTGCCAGCCTTGAACTCCAGATGAATAATTAGTACTAATACTACGTAGATATGAGGGAAAGACGGTTGGCATGTACACATTGTGGTGACTAATTAAATGAAGTTTGTACTATGTTCAAAAGAGTTTCATCAGTCCAATTCAGTAATCCATGTTTCCTCAGTTAAGCCATATAATTTTCAGCTCGGTAGCTACAAATATTATCTTTCATATTAAGTTTTATGTTCACAAAATAATTTTCCAGTGTTTTTTGGTACTGAAATTGAATAGTAGACATTCAACCATTCATGGCTATTTTGTAGTTTACTGAATTTGGTGCTAGACTACTACTGATAAAAGGCAATTTAAAGTTGAAACTACATATTGTGATAATCGTAGTTTTGTTTCATCATTGGTTATTGTGGTAAGATTATTAGGAATTTTACACCATTGTTAAATTTTGTCTATATTCTTACTATAGGATGGTAGGTTTTATTGTAGGTGGGTGGCGGGGGAGTAACACTTGCTTTCTTCCATTAGTGTCAAATTTCAGCGACTAAACTGTCAAAGATGCAGGGTAAGAACATCAGTTCTCTGGCAATTTCAGCGGCGACTATCGTGAATCCATTTAGGGAACGAACAATGTGCATGATGCACGTGTTCTTTCAGTTTCTGTTGAGAAAGGCAGGCCTCCAAAGGAAGTAGTAGTTAATCGTAATGTGCACAGACTGCTCTTTGAGTTGCTGAGGTAAATTTCTACTATATATGTTATTTATTGTAAAAAAATAATAAAAAATAATGCCCAAAGTGAAAGGACTAATCCGTTTGTTATCAAGTGATGATCTAATTTTTTTAAAAGGTTATATGATATCTTATTCTTTTTTTTTTTTTTTTGAGAAGATGAAAGTTGCTAGAATGTATGTTCATGATACAATAAAATGTGGTCTTATGTTAGAATCTGTATGTTATTCTTATTGGTGTTATTGAGTGACAAATGATGATTAACTTTGCAAATTCATTCTTCATATTCTGTGTAGGTTTGTTACTTGAAGGTCAAATAAACCAGGTCAACAGTTTCGGGTAGATGAACAAGTTGAACGACCTGAGTTACTAAAAATTCAAGAGGAGGATGACGGGGTACGAGTGGATGAATTGATTCAGGCTTATGTATTGGCTGATTTGAATCATCCGAGGTTTGAGACATTGTACAGTTTGACCGGCTTGTGGGTAGTACTATTTATTGGAGATGTAGCAAATTTGATGATGTGTGTATTTATTTTCCATTGACTGATCAGATTAATGTTAGCCAGCAGTACTACGAGCACTCAACAGAGGACCAGGAGCGACCCGTTTGACGCGGTCTGAATGGTGACACCATTCGACTCGGTCTGGTGCATTCCTTTTGGCAGGTGGGAACATGGGGTAACCGTCAACTATTTGGGGGTACAGTTTTTGCTAGAAAGTACGTACTTTATACAAACTCATTTGTATTAGAAAATAGAAGCAAGTTGGCTAGGAAATGGAATGATTATAACCTTCATGCCAGCAACAAAACTGTCATGGTTTGTAATTAGTTGAACATTGTAAAGTAACTTTTTCCTGTTAACTAACAACTCATGTGGTTTTGGGACAGCTCATTGTTGGTTTGTTGTGTTCCTCAATCCTCCCCATTTGTTTGCCTATACAAACAGTTTATTTACTTTAATATTAGTGCTCAGTTTTTGGTAGTATAGGTCCTAATATTATGTACAAATTGGAATGTAATGTGCGTCACGAAGCTAACTTTGTTGCGCGAGAATGTGTACGTGGTTTACAGACAAACTAAAACAATCGAGAATGTGTACGTGGTTTACAGACACACTAAAACAATCGCGCAACGCGCGATATCGAAACCTCCTAGTTCTAATAATGACATAACTCTTACCTCGCCCAAGGCATTATAGCCTAGTGGCATCTTGGTGGTGAGATAAGACTTAGGGGCCATAAGGTTCTGGGTTCGAATCTCACAAGGGGGGTTTTCTCATAATTATGAGTTTCCTCTTGAATTGGTGACTTGGTGGTGGAATATGATCACGTGGAAACATTGATGGCACAATGATTCTAATAATGACATAACTCTTACCTCGCCCAAGGCATTATAGCCTAGTGGCATCTTGGTGGTGAGATAAGACTTAGGGGCCATAAGGTTCTGGGTTCGAATCTCACAAGGGGGGTTTTCTCATAATTATGAGTTTCCTCTTGAATTGGTGACTTGGTGGTGGAATATGATCACGTGGAAACATTGATGGCACAATGATACTCTAGTGTTCCGTGAGTGATTCCAATTTGTTGGCCGTTCAAAAAAAAAAAAAAAACATAACTCTTACCTCATGCAGAAGATACATTTTAAATCTTAATATGGCTTGGTGCCCAAGAAAATCGTAGGGATAGGTATGATACTTGTATTCATTTGATGAAATTAATAGAAGTAAGTTTTGATTGACTTCATACCACGTGTACTTTCCATGCACAGCTCAGTAATCTTGAGCACTAAGTTTGTGATAGTAATTATTACTATGATGTGTAGTTTTTATCCAAATTTCACATATTCATTGATATACGTATGAATGTTACTTATAGTGTTAATATTGTTATTAATTATTATTATTATTATTGTTATACGGTCTCTTATTAAACGCCCAACTACACACCTTGTAATTCAAATTGTCACTTTACTCATTACGAACTCATTGTACAATAATTAATATATAAGTGCCATACCTATACTAAAATAAATAGGGTGAATGTTTAACATATATCAAGATACTAAGCCAGTAGCTCAACTAGTTATAGATATTTTTCCTAATTTATAGGGTCGTGATTAAATAAAATTTCGAGGTATTACAATTACAATCCTAAATTACTTATTACAAACAGAGTTCCTAATCCTAAACTACTTTTTAAAACGTTACATAAACACATTACATAAACACATAATATAATCCTAAATTACTTATTAAAACCTAAACCTCCCACTACAGAGAGTAGTTGTCCCAGTCCTCGAGTGTGTAGTACTCGGGGGATAGGGAACGTGAGCTGTCCATCCCATCGGACCTTGCATCTGAGGGGAAGTAGTAGTACTCCCGACGAGGGGAAGGCATGCTCCAAAGGCGCTCCTGCTCCTCAACTTCCCTGAGGGCTTCCAAGTCCTCAGGAGTTGGGTCCCCATATTCACGGGGTGGGGTGGGGATAGGTTGGTGGTGGTGGAGTGGGCAAGTATTATGGGGGGTGGGGATAGGTTGGTGGTGGTGGGTGGGGGTATTCTGGGGGGTGGGGATAGGTTGGTGGTAGGGGGAGGGGATAGCAACAGCAATTCGGGGGGTGGGGGCCGACACCCTTAGTCGGTCCATTTCATTAATAGCCATGGTATAATCCATGGCCCAGACCAATTCTTCATCCGTGAAGTCATCATCAAGATGAGGAAAGGTTGGAGGAGGAGGAGGAGCAAGAGGAGGTTGTGGAGGAGGAGGAGAGGAGGTGAATGGTAGTCTCCGGGGCTGGCCCCTCCGGCGAGCGTACTGCCGGACATTAGAAGTTCCGGCAGTTCCTCCTTGAAAACCGCCCATATTATTCATTGTGTTCAGGATGAGGAAAGGATGAGGAAGAGGGAAGAGGTGTGACTGAGATTTGGGAGGAGGGGGGTATTTATAGGTGTGACTGAGATTTGGTGGGGGGGGGGGGAACTTTGAAATTCAAACTTTGAAATTTAAACGTTTGGGGGGGGGGGGGGAATTTAAAAATTCAAACTTTGAAATAGGAGGGAAACTGTTTGAAATTCAAACGGTTTGGAACAGTAACCGTTTGAAATTCAAATTTTTTTTTATTAAATATTATTTTTTAATATTAAATATTTTTTTATTATTTTATTAATTTAATAAACTTTCAGTTTAAATTTTTATTTTTATTATTATTTTTATATTTAATGAAATATTATTAAGTATTTAATATTCTTATTTAAATAAAAACAATAATTAACCAATCATTACCAATCATTTATAACCCCCACATAAGCCCCCTTCCCACTACACCCTCTTTTTCCATAACCCCAACATAACCCTTTTTCTATTACTTTTTAATATTTTAATCCTATAACCCCACATAACCCTCCACCACTACACATACCCTAAGTGGTTCTCTCTTTATTGATCAGGAAAATGAAAGATGTGATGAGATGAGGTAGATTGATAGTGGGAAAGGAAGAAGACGCGTGGCCTGCCAAATAGATACGTGTACTCCTCTGATTATGTAGAGTGGATTAAATGAGTGACTCATAAAAAAGTCCTCAAAACATCATTTAACTAGTGAGATACCCGTCCGTTGGGACGGGTTTTAGAACGGGGATTAGAAAGCGTGAAAGTTTATTAATTCATGTATATGATATCTTAAATTTAGTTATGTAGGTGACGCATACATGATTCATTACCAATTCCCCTTTTTGTTATATATTATTCTATTAGTTATAATTTTTATGGACTTTAAGTATTAAATATGAATGTTGCAGTTTTAATTTGCAAGTGCAAATTGCTACCTATTTAAAAGTTATTTAACTTCGTTACCAAAGTTTTCCAAAATATACGGGACCTTTGTAAAAAATATTTAAGATACCAATCATCATTTGGTGGAGTGCCACATCTATGATCTTCTAATGTGGAGGTTGTCAGTTGGAGTCTCACCGGGAGCAAATTTATTTTAGGTTGAGCCAAAGATTTTACCACAATTAGCCTTCGGATGGTGGGTTTCCTCTGGAATAGTGACGGGCCTGGTCACCAGCGTCGTTTGCGTTCGCGGGCGTGAGTTGGCGTTTTGTCATTAGGTTTACCCGGGCTTTAGGTGGACGTTAAAAAAAATATTTAAGGTAATATGAAGGTGGGGTGGGCCATTGCATTAACTCTTTGAGATATATGATACAATCCTTTGTTTCCGGGTTTGAAACTAATCTGTGGCATACTGCGAAAAGGTAATGTATGTACCAGTTCAATACCAGCTTTAAACCAATACTTGGCACATATACAATATTTATTAATTATTAATAATGATCGAATATTTATTTGTTTCTTAATGATATATATAATTTTTTTTCCTAGCAGCAAAGTATGATTTTCTTTATTATGTATTTTAGATTTTAGATAGCAATATTTTGAGCGGCCCAACCTTTCTTTTGTTTATTTTTTTAATAACAAAACGAACCTTTTTATTAACCTCAAACGTGCTGGCCAAATATTTATAATCCACCAAAGAAAGACATGTAGTTCGTCCAATAAATGTTTCCTATCCCTTAACCTGAACCTGAGCCAATTTCTAAAACAAACCAAGAACATTATATGTGATACAAACTACAATTGATGCCAAACCATCCCCCTTTTAAGACTAAAGAGTTGTAACAAAAATGCCCGCCAACAAAACTGCACTGCTGATCTAGACTTCAACCTGCAGCATAAAACTTCCTGGACGCGGCATCTCGATCCATTTCTTGAGCCCTTGCTGATGTATATTTATAAAAGGTAGTACATTATACTTCTGCTTTCAGCTGCAAACAACGCCAACCCGAGTTGCCGCCCTTCTTGTTATGGTATCAGAATTAAATATCGGATGATTGTCTCGTCCCTTCTTAATCTACCAACATTTACCCATCCTAATTCCTGCACAATGACCCGTATGATGGTATCTACTAACGCAGGAAATAAAGCCGCTTTGTGACCCGAATCAGGAGACCGTTAGCCGTGTCTAAGATAGAAACTTGACCCGCATGATGGATTCACTGCAGTCTTAATAAAGACGCGGCGTAATGACCCATTTGAAGTACCTCTAGTATATCTTGACCCCAATCTGGACAACAACATCTGACTCGCTTGATGGTACTCACTTAGAGCAAGATACAAGATGCAGCAACTTGACCCAATCGGCGCTGCACTTGTTTGTTGCGGACCCATACATTGAATCCACACCTGCACTAACATTTTTTTTCATTTTCATTTTTCAACACTCAGATATAGAACATATTTTTTTCGAAAGTTTAACTTGTTTTTTAAACATTGCATCAAAGTTTACATTTACTCATCAAACCTTTGGTGATCAGATTCATCGTGCAATGATGGATTCTTGCAAATGCGTCAAACCTCTTCAATTCAATAATGTCGGCACTTGCTCCGGTGATCAAATTCATCGCCGAATAATGTAATCTTCGAATTGCGGCAATGATTTGGTGATATATCTACAAAAATAAAAAAACAACTAATAACATAATTAAATAATTACTAATCATATTTATTTAAAACTTTTCTAAAGATACTATGGTCTTATGTTACTCACCCGATTTCATATAGCCACCAAATTGTAGTGCCCCATGCCTTGGAGGCGTCATTTTTACACCTCTATTCTAGCGCCGTATCATTAAAAAGGTGACGACATCACTCAAATAATCCAACCCGAATATACCACTAAAGTACATGTATCATCTATTTGAAGGGGTAAAGGAAAAACCCCCGAGTTAATTTCTACTCGAGCGGATCACACCTATATGCCCAATCCAATATTGGGTTCAATCTCATGAAAGGGGGGCCATCCGGGCGAGCTTGGAGAGAATTGTTCTTGGCCAACCTGGAAATAAAACGGCATTTTTACCACTCGTTCGCTGATATATGAAGACAACTACCTTATGTTTAGTGATTTGAATCAAATTTTTATAGAATGATTATAACCTGAAAGAAAATTGCTTACAGCAGTGGGTTCGCTAATTCGAACACCAAAAAAATAGCTTTAGAATCTAGTTGGTTTTGCCTTTTTAGAAGAGCCTCCAAACCAGAATTTAAATCTTCCCGAATGATATCCAACTGCACACCATAACTGAAACATAAAAAACAAAGTGATGTTAATAATCAAATGCTACTTCATTCGTATTCAACTTGCTTTTCTGGTTGTTCAAAAATAGCTACAACTACATTTGTTATGTAGAAATTTAATCATGCCATGAATTTGAACAACCAAATAGGTGACTCCAGCGGAACAAAAGGTAGAGTTACGTGTTTGTAGAGGAGGACAAAACAAATGTAGGGTGAAACAGAGTGAAGGCGCGATGACATTGAAAGAAATAAGTTGTGTTGTTCCCTGTTGTATCAGACCATGAAAACAGGAGAAAGGGAGGTAGTGTGGGAGATTAACTATGAAACCAACCTCCTAAAACCGTAACAGCAACCGCCATCCTAATCCATACTTCAATATAGGTGGAGCGGGTACTGCAATTCCATGATGTTGATATTAAATTCTGGGAGGTGCTTAGACAGAAAACAATTTGAAAGATGACGCAGAAGTTGGTTAATTTCGGTACATAACTCAATTTTTGTTATTTAGTTGGCACAATTTGACATCTTTCCTTATTTTTTATAATCCCGAAACTTTAAGGAAAAAACAAACAATAGCGAAACAACTTCAAACATATAATGGCATGCATGAATTGATGATGAGTTGACAATTAAGAATTTAGTCATTTGTTGCGAAGGAAAACGTTAAATTATACTTTTTATTCTAGTTTTATACGCAACAGTTAGTGGTATAATGTCATAAAACAAAAATGATCCATCCATTTAAAAAATGTAACAGAACAAAAACAAAAAAATGGCATATGTGGCAAATGCGGGAACCATTTTTTAAAGGTGAAAGGGGAGTGGAAAGAGAGAGACGGGGGGGGGGGGTGAAAGTAATAAATTGTTATTTTCTTTGATACAAATCGCAGTCCATTCTTGCCGAACAACTTTGATATCTTTAGTTTGAGCCCCGGCAATGGTGGCAGGAGCAGAAAATGCATCAGAACCAACCAAAGAAGAATCCGAGCCATTAGATCCGTTTGTTGTGAACAATTAAAAAGATAAATGAGATCATTAATAATTAAAAATAATTGAGAAAAATAGTTTGCCAATCTAACCTTTAAAGAGAAACCGCATAACTAAACTACACAAAAGGCAACATTGTAATTAAAGCTTACATGACATAGTAATTGATCAAATATGGTTTAAGATTTACCGAAGCTAACCTCCGGTCTGCAATAAAGCGAATTACAAGTAGATATCCACTATCGTGCTTTTATAATCGATAACTTGGATTATAAGCACTAAACAAAATAGTTAAAACAGACAATAAGTTCAGTTACTAAACAACAAATAAAAAGACGAGTTATAAATAGTACCCTTTTTTTTCTACAACTATTAGTTCTATGGTTTTAGAGAATGTTCCAGCACTCTTTGCTCATTACCATAAAGTTTTAGAATTTTATTTAGTTTGCTTCTGATCAAGGATCTTCTTGAGTTCTGCTGCTTTTATAAACCATGAAGTTGCAACATCCCATGAAAACTTGTGTATGTGGGGATCTGTTAGCGGGGCTAGACGTTTGGTCAATGCTTGGCGTGTGACATTAATGGAATTTTTTTACATCCTTGAAGGCTTGGCAACTGGAAAACTGTTTAAAGAATTCATTTAAGGTGTGGTATGCACACAAGACTATTTTTCCCATGGCTAAAGCTTATGCGGTTGGTGTACTTACCACATTTATGGTGCTTACCGTGGCAGGGATCAAAATGGAAAACATGAGAAACAAAATATTTAATTAAAGTCTATGGTGTTGTGTTCAAGTAAGCGGAATGTAAACTTCTTGCTTAACTTACTCGTGAAATATAGGGTCTGCATGACTTGTGTAAATGAACAACTTCAGGTATCTATTGATATTTCTTAGTCATTCCCGTTTCAAGAGACTTAGGGTTAATGCCATAAACAATGCGAGTAATAGATATTGGAGTTCCTACGATAACCGGATAACCATATTACCTGCCACAAGTCTGTGATATGTTAATCTAGTAAAATAAAGATATAATACCAAAACTGCAGTTGGCCACATGCAAAGCTACAACTTGACACCTAGGTCTAAAAAAGAGTTAAATTACAGCGTGTGAACATTTCTCGGTAGCATATGAAAAGCATGAATCTTGATGATGAACTAAAATAAATATGACTTCAAAAGTCAAGGTGCAGATCTATGAATCTTTGTGTAAGGATCATATTCTTCTACTAAAGAAATTGGATTTATAGAAACATACCTTGTGGTACAATAAATAACCACCCAATTTTAACGTATTTAAGCAAAAATGCATAAGCATGTTTTTCTCTCTCTATTCACATACTCCAAATTATGAAAAGCCTCATATAAGTAATTTCTCATTCCTGCACAATAAGCAATCTCAGAAACTGTTAATGATAACATACCATTAACATCAAATTAAAAAAAAAGTTGATAAAACAAATTTATCATCATGAAAACCCCTCTTTATTTAGCATATGTATGTGCATATCTTCTGTCATATGAAATAAAACCAGTCTAGGCAAAAATATTACAATTTTAATAATAACCTAAGTACTCCAAAAATAAATTAAGAGAAATTCAGGGGACTGTCAACTCGTTTAATTCGTTTCATTTAAAGCTTTTTTTAGTTCCCCGTTTGACCCATTAGAGTTCACTGTTCAGCATAACCCGAATCAACCCGTTAAGTAAGAGGGTCAAAACTATTGTTGGAAAAGACCTCATAATCATAGCAACTGTAGTAGTGGCATCCAAAGATAGCCCATTGATGTTTCACTATGTCTTCAATATTCAAAAGGTTGCTTCAATAATGAGATTGTATTTGCTTTTTTGAGTAAGAAAGGAAAACCAAGCCATGACATTTCATATTCCATCCTTCTCATGAATATGATAAGATCTTATAAAATTAAAATGCAAATATAACAATACATTAAAGTACAAAATAATTTTGTCGTTTTTTTGTTTTAGTTGGCAGCATGAATTGAAAAAAAAAAATCCAAAACTTTCTTCACTACTTCAACTTTAAGAACAGATGAGATGGATAAAATAAACGAAATAACCTTGTAAACTTCATGAAATCCTCCTTTTCCAGTTTTCCATGATAGGGTCATGTGGAGCAGCAACATTTTTTTCATCTCTGCTGACAACTTATACCATATTTGTTATATGCTACACAACTAAGGGCCTTATGAGGATGACTAAAAGCATCTAGGTTGCAAGAATGAGAAATTTTGAAGAAACGGTCATCTTATTTGTCATTTTTCTTTTTTTGCAAGAATGAGAAATTTTGAAGAAACGGTCATCTTATTTGACATTTTTCTTTTTTGCAAGAACAATGGTTGATTTGAAATATTACCTCCCTAGTGTGAAGATCCAAATTAAAAGCTTCAAAGCACTGTTCTAACACAATCTCTCAGCCATATCGACGTACCTTAATGCATACAAAATGGCAATAAATTCATGAAAAACCAAGCTGTTGAGATCGAAATAGAAAAACCAAGGTGACGGATCAAACCTTGATTGTATTGTATAGAATCAAGGTTTAAAAGTACAGAATTGTGCCTCGAGGCGTTTTCCCTTTGCCTCACGAGGCGTACGCCTCAAGGCGAACCGAGGCGTAAGCCCGAGACGGGATTAAAAAATAAATATAAATACTATATATCTTACAAAAAATGAAATACTAACTAAGTTCATCATTAGATTCATCAAAAACATCAAAAAGCACACATTAAAAAGACATGAAATGCTTGAAATTAACTCAAAAAGTTCGAAACATCAAAACCCATGAGGCGCCCCTGAGGCGCAGTTTTGTCTGCGCCTCAGCTCTATGATGCGCACGTATAAAATAACACCATGAGGCACCGCCTCAGATTCGTTTTCTTATAGAATCGTCTTGAGGAGCGCCTCGAGGCGCACGCCTCACCCGTTTAATAAAACCATGTATAGAACTAATGAGTAACCGGATAGTTGACATTAGTAAAAACGTATAACAAATCACAGACATAAATTGCATGAAAATCGAAGATATATCAAGAGAGTAGGAGAATCCAGCTCCTGTTGTGCTTCCAAATACAACATGTTTGCTTTTGTGATTTAGGGAAAAATGTGAGTTTTAATGCCTTAATTGTAATGATTTTTATACATATAAATAGCCATAATGATTATGCATTACCTTCTTCCAATTGTAATAAATTAAAAATAAAAAAAAACATTACCTTTTGGTTTGAAAGGGCTGACATCAAGCACAACTTTGCTGTACTTGTCTTCATGTTCAAATGAACTTTAGCATAAATAATTGTTATAAACTCTTTGTTGATAAAGAAAAAAGGTAAAATATGTTAGATTTTGGTTTATTCAAGTTCATAGTTATTGTAAGATTTAGAAAACTTCCAATTAATTGATTCTTTATAAATCTAACAGAACTGAGTCGACTCATCAATATGAAGTTAACTCCACATATCACAACCTACAAATACATCAGTTAATCTCAGATCTAACAACGCATTTGGTGAATATTAACTACAGAATCAACAAAGAAAAACTATGTAAAAGATTAACATAGGAATTTAAACTGTAAAATTATGATATTAGGTGAGAAAAAAGCATAACTCACTTGATGCCTCCAAAGCTGATCAAAGCGATAGACAGTGACTGGGATCCAAAAAATTTAATTAAAATGACAAATCAATGATCAATCAACACAGCCTCCTCGATCGTAATCTACACAACACTTTAGCCCCAATTTGACACTCAATCTGCACAAGTACGAGAAAACAGATATGAATGATTTAGCCTAGGTTCATCAAAAGACAAAAGAAAAAAAAACCTTTTAAACGAATCCAAGACAATTTTACAGGTATCTGATGTCCAGGGTTAAAGCTTATTATTAAAGAGTGGCTTTAATATCTTGAATAGAACGCAATACAAGGGCTTGTGGGCAGCAGAAATAGCTTAAAATTGCAGATTCCATACGGGAGGATCAGAGGTGATATGTTTCTTCCTGAATAGGGTTAGGCAAATGAGAGGATGGTTTTTATGTTGTTGGTGACGGTTGCAACAGCAAAGAAATAGGAGAAAAAAAAGGAATAACCGTAAATCAAAAAACATACGAATACCCGATCATAGTTCCGATTCAATCGCCAAGGCGTAACCGGGACCGGCATAAAAACCCACCACTGCCCCAACCGCTTCCTCCGCCACCGCTACTGCCCCAACCGCCTCCTCCTCCGCCACTGCTACTGCCCCAACCACCTCCTCCGCCACCATCCTTTTTCCCTGCATCAACATCAGAAGCTTTGGTACTACCCCAGCCACCTGATGAGTTTAAACCTGCATCAGAATCTTCTACGGTTTGATTGGAGGGTCAATTAAGGTTAGGACTATTGTTGGAAGGAAGGTTGAAGACACATGGGGCTGGAAGGGTTGTATTTACAGGGAGCAGAGGAAGGAAAATGAGGGCTAAAATCAAGGGAAAGTGGGAAAACTGCCCATCTGCTCACGTAAAAGAGAAACTGCCAAATTCTCAAGATAACCGCCTATTTATTACGGTTCAGATTAAATCTTAAAAATAACCGCTTAGTTTAGACGGTCTAGATCATCCCAAAAACAGTTATTTTCTTAAAATGAGTAGTTTTTGTTGTGAGGAACAATATATTAATAATTACAGAAATAACACTAAGCCATGAAATAACACTAAGCCATTTTGCTGTTCAAATAAGTTTGTTCTTTTATATAGTGTAACTAGTTTTTATCCCGGGAGCGTCCCGGGTTGAATATCTAATAATAATAATAAAATATATTATTATTATTATTATTTTAAAAAAATTTCTGCCATAAGTTATCATATTCAAATATTAAAAAAAACGAATCTCTGCGCCGGGGTATAAATCTAGTGCCATTACAAATGAATTCGGAAGTTTGTCCCAAACCCGACACAATATCTGTTGGGTTACAAAAAATAGTCATTTTTTTCTCCGTTTTTATATGGCACTATGGTACTCGTTGGAAAGATAATAAAACGCTCGTTAATTTGGTGTAATTTTTTTCTTAAAAAAATCTCGTATATAAAAGATATTAACGTTTAAAAGTTATGGGAGGAAACATGAGAGAAAAAATAATAAAGTTTTAATATTTAGATTTAGTAGATTATGTATTTGATTATGTTAAAGATTATAATAGATTAGGTTAAATCATATTTATTTCTTTTTTTTAATTGGTTTACACTTGCCACATCACATCCTATGTGGTATCTCTCAAGGGAGAGATTACATAAGAGTCTGACATGTAGGATTAATCCCTTTGCAATATATATATATATATATATATATATATATATATATATTTTATACCATAAAACCAAAACTAAGGGTATGTTTGGCAAAATTAGCTGGAGGCTGGTAGCTGGTAGCTGTAAGCTGAAAGCTGGAAGCTGGAAGCTTTTTAAATATATTTTGGTGTTTGGCAGAGTAGATGGAGCTTTTAATAAAATGTATACAATGACCAAAATGGACATAATTAAAAGCTTGTAAAAAAGGTTTTTATTTTATTTTTAAAATATAATGGGTATATGTGTCATTTACTAATTAAAAGCTTGTAGCTAGTAGAGCTTTTTCTTAAAAGCTACTACTAGTAGTTTTTCACTGTAGAGCTTTTTCTCTAACCTAAAAGCTTCCAGCCCCTTCAACCAAACAAGGCTTTTTATTAAGTAGGAGCTTTTTCTTAACGCTGTGTTCCCGAGTTTACTAAATAAAAGAAAAGAAGAGAAAGGGATATTAGGAGAGAAAAGAAAGGAAAATATATAATTTTATTTCGTGTTCCCGAGTTGAAGGGAAAAGAAAAGAAACTAAAGATTTTATGTGTTCCCGAGTTGAAAGGAAGAGAAAAGAAACATATATTTTACAATTATACCCTTATAAGATTTTATTATAGGTTAAATGAGAGGGTAAATTGGTAAATGATTTACTTTAAATTTTTCTTACTTTCCCTTCCTCCCGCTTCCTTCCAATTTGGAAGGATTGTCATTTGGAGGAATTTTCCTTTCTCTTCCCTCCACTTCTTTCCTTTAATGAAACTCTGGAACACAAAATTGTCCCTTTTTCTTTCCGCTTCCTTTCCTTTCCTTCTACTTTTAAACTCTGGAACATAGTGTAAAAGCTTGAAGCTTAAAACTCCTAAAAGCTCTTAAAATCTCCTTACCAGACATACCCTAAATGTGATTTCTGGGAAGGGAAAAAAAGTGACGAATGATGCATTCGAAGTAATAAGAGTTAGTTTTATTCTAATAAATGCTAATTGTATAGATTTGGAAAGTAGATATAAAAATATCTATCGTTTTATAGAATTGATATATCATTTTGATTCTTTATATAAATTCAAATAGTTTCCTTTTTTTTCCACTCAATCAATTTCCCTTGTATAACCAATCACTTATCCAATTAAAATTTTAAATTAGAATTTTTGAAACAATCCTATTATGATTACATAAAAGGTATCATAAGTAAATAACTAATCACAAATTGTTACATATAGAGAAGTTCAGGGACTAATCACGAACATAAAACAAGTAATATTATCTATCTTCATATATACCCTTAAAACCCTAATTGTCTCCATAATTTAAGAAGATCACCTATTCATCTCTTTGATTCTTCATCTTCAACCTTCAACCTTCAACTTTCAACTTCAACTTCAATGGAGCATGTAAAGTATCAACCAGAACACAACCCACAAGCCATTATCAGTTACTGTTCTCATGGCATTAAATCAGGCAGAAGCAATAATCCAGTTGTTAAAGATATGATATTGAAGGCTAAAAAACATCTATCTTCAATCGGTTGGTCTTTCTTCTATACTTATAAGATTAATCCAGACCGTCGAGAACTGCGGTATCGCTCTCCTGCAGGAAGATCCTATTGTTCTCTCCGATCAGCCTGTCTATCTCTTCTTGACCATCAAGGTCAGTACATTCATGTTCTTGAAAACCCTAAACAACCACAAACAACAAAGATGGATAATAAAGATTGTTCTAGTTTGAGTGATATTAATCGACCGAAGAAAAAGATTCGAATGGAAGATGTTGAATGTTTGCATCTTCAACAACAAAGAGCCCAATCAGTTGTTAATAATATCGTTGAAAACATAAAAATTGAGAGTACTAGGGTTCAAGATTTGGAAAGTTTGATGGAATCATGTATTCCCAATGTCCTAAAACTAAACGAACATAACGATTCGTTTAGTAAAATTATTAATCGACCAAAGAAAAAGATTCGAATGGAAGATGTTGAAAATTCGTATTTTCAACAACAAAGAGATCCTGGTATGATTAAAAACAAGGGAATTGAGGGTTTTAGGGGTCAAGATTTGAAAAGATTAATGAAAATCGGGGCGAAAAAGAATGATTTGAAGCCGAAGAAACTTGTTCGAAAGGTGGAGAGTTCATCATGTACACGGGTTAGGAGATGCGTGCTTTCGTTGCTAATCGATAAGAATATTGTGTCGAGGGGTGCACGAGTGACGTATTGTAAAAAGGATGGTCGAATATTGGCGAAAGGGCGGGTTTATGATGAGGGGATTCAATGTGATTGTTGTGATCAGTTGTTTTTGTTAAGTAAATTTGAAGCACATGCTGGAAGTACATTCCGTAGACCAGCAGCCAACATAATTCTTGAAGATGGAAGGTCGATTCTCGATTGCCAAACTCAGTTACAACGCGTAAACAAAGTGGTTATCAAGTCTCAATCGACAAAATCTACTGATAGTTTATTGTTAAATGACGATTTTTGCTCGTTTTGCAACGATGGTGGAGAGTTGGTGTTATGTGATTCGTGTACATCTTCTTATCATTCAACCTGCATTGGGTTGACCCAAATCCCTGATGCAGCCTACTGGTTTTGCCCTTCTTGCAGTTGTAGAATTTGTCATCAAGGGCAAGTTGGTGATTTCGCAACCGAAGGTAACACGTTTGATGATGACCAACTAAAGTGTGGACAATGTGAGCGTCTATTTCACATATATTGTGTTAAAAGATTAGGATTTTCAGTGTCTAACACAAATTATGATAAAAACAAATGGTTATGTTCGGAGAATTGTGAAAGGTTATATTTCACACTTAAAAGTTTTTCAAGAGAAACGGTCATGTTGGCTGACAACCTAAGTTGGAGTTTGTTGAAGCTCGATACAGGCGAAAACGATAAGCATGAGTGCATTGATACGTACAGTAAGCTAAACGTCGCGTTAGACGTGATGCACGAGTGTTTTCAACCCGTGAAGCATTGTTGGTCGGATAATGATTTGGTTGAGGATTTGATCTTTAGTAGATGTACAAAACGGTTAAACTTTAAGGGGTTTTACACCGCGGTTTTGGAGAGGGATGATGAGATGATTACGGTTGCTACATTGCGGATTCATGGTTGTAAAGTGGCTGAGATACCCCTTATCGCGACAAGATTTAGGTACAGAAGATTAGGGATGTGTCGGATATTAATCGATGAGATTGAGAGGAAAATGCGAGAGTTGGGGGTCGAGCGGCTTGTTTTGCCCGCGGTACCGGAGATGATTAGTACTTGGACTGAGTCGTTCGGGTTTAAAGTGATGACGGAGCTTGAAAGAATGGATCTTGTTGAATACAAGTTGCTTGATTTTCCGGGTACCATAAAATGTCATAAAATGTTGAACTAAGTGTTAATAAGTTTTATGTAAGTTGTTCATTTTGTGTTATTATGACTTTGTAGAGGTATTTCATTATGACCAAAAGTTCTTATGAAACTCATACTCATGTGGTCTAAATTTGTGTGATTAGCAAATTTATAGTCCTATTTCTAAATGTTTAGTATCAATAAAGGTAAATAACTATGTGGCTATTTCTTACGTAAGATATGTAGTTTATTAAATATCAATCTCCTTTTGGATTTTACTTTCATAACTAAAACAATGACTCCATGCTTCTTGTGGATATGGTAATCAGGATAATCGAGTTTGCATGTAATGACAAGACTGATAATCATAAATGTACAAGTGCAAAAGGTGGAACACAAGATCCAATTAAGTTGCAAGATTTATATCTTAGTATCTAGTTGGTGTGTTTGTATGCCTTCATGACGTACATTCATATAAATCTATTGCAAATCAATTGGCAGGGGTAATAATATTTTTTTTATATATATTTTGTGGCTAACAACAAGATTAATGGCGACATTTATTCACTTGGACGCTTAGATTTTTTTTTTTTTAACGGCCAACGAATCAATTCCGAGTACTCTCGGACACCCTTTGGCGAATCAGGTACTCGAGAGTACCCAGGCCACTAATTGCCACCAATTCCCGGGAAAACCCGACCACTCACCCGCCCGAAGGCACGACGGTGAAATAGTCGGTAAAACCGGTCGGGATCAGGACTCGAACCCAAGCCAATGGCCGGGTCATCCCTCATTTCCCATCCATCAATGTCCTCCAAATGTAGCTAGTGGGAATTGAACCCAAACCTCCCATGGGAAACTTTAAGCCCTCAACCAACTAGGCTACAAGTGTTGGACACTTGGACGCTTAGATTAGTGACGAACTTTTGATGAATGGGGTATGTGACATCCCTTGTATTTGATTTTAATGTGGAGTGACGACTTTCAAATAGTGAAATAGTTTAGTGAGAACCTGGGTCATCACAAAGATAGTGACCACTTTACTTTCGTAATATTATTAAGAGAATGTGTATTAATGGGTTTGATGAGGGGTGTTATAGAGCCATGGAGCCCCATAAAGCTTCACACATCGCTCGTGAGGTTTTATAATAAAAAAAATCTAGGCGTGAGCAGCATGACGCATGCCACTTGTCCCCTACCTAATCAAAATCAACTTCTACACCCACCAACTTCTAGACCCATAAACCCCTATCACTACACATATTTTTTTATATAAAGCCTCATATTTTACTTTATTAATATTTCAATGCATAAAGCCCCGTAAGATTCATCCACTACACATGGCCTAATGAGTAAAGACAAAAAATAGCGTTTTAACTGTATGTAATTAAGACACTTAAACGGGAAAATCTATAAGAATAAAAAGTTTGAAAACAAAAAATTCCAAAACAAACACAACTTCTTAGCCTTTTTCAAAATAGCAAGCTAGCCCCCTGCTAAACAAAACAATAAATAAACTAGTTTTATACCCGTCCGGTGGCCGGGTATTTTAACTGTCATTATGACAGAAGTATAGAATTATTTTGTTCTATTTATATATAGATCCAGATTAAAAAAATACAATTCTTTTTATGGATTTTCATCATAAATCCGTTATAAATATCCTAAAAAAACTTTTTTCAGTTATGTTCTATTTATATATAGATCCAAGATCACATAAGAGAATGTATATACTCTACAAACATAAACAAACCAAACATATATGAGTGAAACATATACCAAGGCTGAGTGCACACAGTACAATTACCGCAATTAATAAAAATGTACTAAAGCTTTGTTACAATCTTCAAAGAAGAACCATACAAAAGTGACCTCACAACTTTGAGTGGAACTCTTTTATTCAACCCACACAGGTGGACAAAGAATTACATAGAAAATATTCAGCCAATATTAATTCCATGAAAATCCTACTATTGCTTTGATGCAAATAATATGCAGAAACTATTCTTAAATCAAGTGTTTAATCTGCACAAGTTATGTGAGGTAAATGGATTAAACGCCACAGTCACACTTAAATGTCTGGATAATGTTTTACATTAAGAATGTTTTTCGCTAACCCAACCCGCTAAATATCCCTCACGCCCCATTCATTTTGCCACCTCTAGTAAACATGAAGCATACCTCAGTGTAGTCTTTAATCCGATTGTTTTTCTGTTTGACCAGTTCAAATTGCTTCGCACCCTCTACTAATGATTCCGGTTTCATGTTTGGTGGTAGATTTTTGACATGAATCGCTTTAACTTCAATAGTTTGTTTACTGAGAAATGCAACAGTTTAGTAATTATTGCAAGAAATTGATTAAAACGACCTTACCATCATAAATATCTTCTAATGGACCGTTGTTTAGAGTGTTAGGAGTTGTTGATGATCCCTCATGAACAACATAAGATACGCTCGTCTGCTTTTTTGTTTTTGTTGCTGGGGTAGTGGATGGCCAGAACCCTTATTTGCCAACCACACCCCAAAAACAATAAAAAAAAACTTGGTTAACATTTTATATAAAAAAATAGAACACAACATATAACTTGAGGCTGCAAATTTGATGGGGAAAAACGATATGCTTGTAGTCACTAAAACTTCTCTAAAGTATTGGGAGTCTGCATTCCATCATGAATTCAACAAAAGTATATACTGTCAAAAGGTTGGGTTGAAGAGGGTTCATGTTAGTCTCTCTATTTTGATACGGGTTTAAACAGGTCGGGTTTTGTTGACCCGAAACAATTTTTGTCAAGACACTTTTACTCTTTCATAACTTAAAAGTGTGTCCAAATATACCAAAAACTCTATCACTTTAAAAATTAGTGATTGTTTTAGTAACATGATTTACAAGCTTATATGCATTAAAATAGCCTTTCAACATAATGTTTTGTCTAGTAAAAGATCCGTGCAACCCAATCATGGTTGTTCAAAACCTAGTTCTAAAATAAATTACGACCCGAATATGTTTTGACAGGAACTCGTTTCAAACCACTATTCAACCCTCCGTTTGTTCTCGTTTCGATGATAACAAATATAGTTGTAATCGTTATTTCTAGTTATTTGATACTTCTTTTTAAAACAACACATTTCCACCCCATCCATTGTGACAAAACATGTTCGGACACAAACCAAAATGAACGTTTCTTAAAACAATCAGCCCTGACCTGTACCAATTCTTGATTATATTTTTGATGATCTTGTTTTTTTTTTCTTTTTCTTTTTTAAATTGATTCGTTTAGACACAAACATATTTTGGTCATATACTGATTTGAACGGAACCTATTTTGTCCATAAACAGTTTTGACCCGAACCATATTGCATTGGTTTTAGATGGGCCTGTTCTGACCCGAACCCGGCCTGACTCATGGACAGACCTGAAAGGTTTGCCATGCCTAATTTCGTTAGAGGTTTAATAGCAATATGGTCTTTAGCAAACAAATATTATTTCAGTTCTCTTGTATGTTAGGGTGCATATTTAGCTGGTTATTTGGTCTGATTGTTTACCACATTTTATAAGATGCACAACAAAATGAATGTTGTTGATGCACAAAATTTCAAAATGAAATATGAATATGTTAGCACTAAGAAGAAAGATAATAGAGCATTTACCATGAAGGCAAGAAGCAGACTGCTTCTCAGACATAGTATTTCTCCTACTACATCTTTCTGCCCCTTGTGAATTCTCAAATAAAAAAATCTAATAACATAGCTATCTGAAACGGATTAAAGAGAAACTGATTAGAAGGGTAGTTAAATTACAATGATAAATGTAAGAAATTTGACTGTAGTCTTAACAAACGAATAGAAATAAAAGAACTCAAAATATTTAAATAGCATACCTTATACTCAACTTGAGCAGATCTAGGGATGACCTGAGATTCAATATCACCATTCAATAGCTGTATATAATCGAGTTTGATAAGCAATTTCATGGGTTCGTGAGAAAAGATGTGAGAATCGAACTGTGCTGTATTAGGAACAGTGAATTTGAAGTTGGTGATGTATTCATGATCGCCAGGGATCAGAGAGAAATGGAGATGAGAATAGGCGGGGATTATATGATTGATATATGGGAGGAAAACTGAAAAATCGGAGGACGTGGTTTCAGATAAACGACACCATGATGGAGGCAACAGTTATGCACCGCAAATGTAGGGAGGGAACAAGTTTTGAAAAAGAAGGGAACAGTTACCAAATAACCGCCCAAAAAAGTGTAACTACCCAATTTATGCGGCTAGGATCGCTTCTTTTTTTGATCTGACGGTCATATTTAAATTAAAAGCGGTTAAAAAAGGCCGGCGTCAATATTATATTAAATAAATAAGGTTGGGCAAAAAATATAATAAAGTACAACACAATTTGTTTGAAAAGGCTTAAAAAAGATAGCCAAGAAAAAAAAAATTAAACTTGTATGTTCTTGTAATTTTCCCATACGTCAACTTTTGGGTTAGGGTTAGACGTGAGCAAATCGGTTTTTTTTGTCGAACCGGTTTCGGTTTTAAACCGGTTCGGTTTTGAACCGGTTTTGTCGATTTATAAGACCGGTTTCGGTTTGTTTCGGTTTCGATTTTTAGTCGGTTCTTTCACGCACATTTTTTTTAAAAGACAACACAAAATTATATTTTTTTTACATAAAGTTCAACTTTTATTGATTTTTATAATTTTTTAAGGTGTATGGGTATATATTTTTATGTGTGGAAGCATTTTTGTATAATTTTATTATATATAATTTTTTTTAACATAAAATTCAGTTTTTTTATTAAAAAATACCGGTTTTTCGTACCGGTTCCAAACCGGTTTTTGGGAACCGGTTCCCAAACCGGTTTGAGTTAAAACCGGTTCGGTTTTTCTAGTGGGGATGGGGAACCGATCCTAGAACCGCCGGTTCTTGTGGAAACCGGACCGGTTCGTGTAGGAACCGGTTTTTGGACGAACCGGTTCGGTTCGGTTCGTGCGGTTCCGGTTCCCAAACCGGTTTTTTTTTGCTCACCTCTATTTTGGGTACGCGACTGAAAATTAGAGTCATATCAAACACAAACACAAGTCTGGAAGTACGCTAAATCTCATTCCAATTCTAATTCTAACAATGGTAAGCTAATTATTTCATGAACATGAAAAAAGATGAGTATAGAGAATCTAAACCTGGAGCTATATAGTAAGATGTTAACATTTGTAACGTGAAACTATACGATTAGTAAACAATGTAACTAATACACATGATAGAAAATCCTTGTCGTAGCATTGACCAATATGTTTAGGGATTTTCGAATAATATTATCCAGAGTTAATTGCAGTTTTCGTCCCTGTGGTTTGCCTAAACTAACAGGTTCAGCCAGGACTTAACAACCCTGAGTACCTGTGCTTTCATTTTCTAACAGTTTAGATCCCTCGACCTAACGGCCGTTAGTTATTCCGTTAGTTTTTGGGTAAATTGACTAATATACCCCCATCTTCTCCAACCACCACCTACAACACCACCTGCAACACCAATCACCACCACCACCACCGGCAACACCACCACCACCACCCCCACCCTCCCTCTCCTCACCATCTCCTATCTCCTCCACCAACCAGTCTCTTCTCCGGCCGAACTCCTCCTCCGGCAGCCACCAAACAACAAATCCATAATTAAAACCCACCACCACCTGCAACACCACCACCACCACCACCATCTCCACCGCCACTCCCCCCCCCCCAATCTTCTTCTCCAACCAACCCACCCACGCACCACCACCTGCAACACCACCACCCCCCCCCCCCTCTGCAACACTCCACCATCTCCACCACCACCACCACCAAATCAGTGTAGTCTTTTGCCCAAATGTAAACCAAACCCATTAAAGAGACGGAAACGACTATAGGATGAACAGGGTGCCACACTACTAGCAACACAAAACACACATAACAATAAACAAAACGCATAGTGAAAACAATAACCTACAGTGACAAAAGCATTGACACGTTGGACGTTGCTTTCTTCGACAAGGATTTCCATGGCTTTCAAACACAGAGCCTTCACTTCTGACTCTTTCAGTGGCTCACAGTTCTTTAACTGCTCGATTTGCCGGTCTAGGTCTGACATACCTCACCTCACCTCACCGCTCCCTTCTCTTACTTTTTATTATATTTTTTCTTTGTTTTTGGAAATAATATTAAAGAGAGAGCAGAGGAGCGGAGCGGAGCGGAGGTGTACGGCGGCGGTGGCGCTGTGGTTTCTCCGATGGACCGGTGATGATATTACAGATGAATGTTGTGTGCTCTCCGATTTTTGTGTCTATTATTATTATTATTATTATGTCTGTACATTTCTAGGGTTTTTTGGAGTGAAGGTGGTGGTGGTGGTGATTGGTGTTGCAGGTGGTGTTGTAGGTGGTGGTTGGAGAAGATGGGGGTATATTAGTCAATTTACCCAAAAACTAACGGAACAACTAACGGCCGTTAGGTCGAGGGATCTAAACTGTTAGAAAATGAAAGCACAGGTACTCAGGGTGTTAAGTCCGGGCTGAACCTGTTAGTTTAGACAAACCACAGGGACAAAAACTGCAATTAACTCATATTATCCACAACATAATAGATTGAATTATGTCAGCAACCAGAAATACCATACTATACTAGTATATGTATTAGATATTCATCTACCTTAATATATTCACCTAAACCCTTTCAAATGATCAAGGAGATCTACATATAAGTTACCTTCTAAATCAACTTGATTGCCAGTATAATTTATTATTTTGTATGGTTGTGGTGTACATACGTATTGGATCTCAAAATGTTTTACCATTGATTTCGTTACACCTTAAGGGGTGTTTGAGATTGATTATTCAAAACAGATTATGCGTTTTGGAAAAGCAGGGGTGGAGCTGCTTATAGATTATTGCGTTTTGGTAGCCTAAAAAACTGATTATCTGCGTTTTCAGAACGCAATCCCAAACATTAAAAACTAATTATCTGCGTTTTTAAAACGCAATAATCTAAAAATCAGATTCAGAACGCAATCCCAAACACCCTCCTAATATAACATGTTCCTAACTTCGTTGTTTTTATTCTATATCTGTTAGTATAATAGGGTTACTGGTTAATTATCCATTCTTATTAATGGAGTTGGTGGCCCATTGACAAAAGCAAAGCATTTAGGAAAATATAGGTTTGGAGGTTTTAGGTTCAGATGACAGGATTAAAGAAATATGCCGTTTAAAAAAAACTTAATTATCCATTCACAACATAACTTAATTAAGCCATAACCTTATTTAACTAAAAGCTGAAAGCATATCCTTAATCCTTTGGTTAAACTAGTGGGAATGTCCACGCGTTGCCACGGGTAGTATGTTTTTATGTCACACATTGTGTGATGAGTTTCAAAGGTAGTAGCATACCTCTATAAACAAAATATCATAGACATGAACAAAGTGACAAATTGATTTAGTCAATACTAATAACACTATGGAAATCTACTACAAAATAGCATAGACACAAACAAAAGTGACAATTTGATTTCGTCAAATATAAGTTTATTATATTGGTTTGTTAACATAATGTGTAGGCTTGTTTTCTTATTCATGTAACATTTATAGTGAAAGCCTTTCGGAGCTGTGGTACTGTTAAAGAAAACAAAAGAAGCCTTGTTCATAATTACAAAAAGAAATATGATATTATTTAGGAATGAGATAAATCAACCCTAAGTTGTAAATCTACTGCATCACCATCACCACATCTAGCATTTGCTATTTCAATGGAATCAAAAATAACATAAACAATCTACCAAATTAAAGAACACCACAAAATAATTAATATATTTAAGTTTCCTGTCAGTATACCAGTGGTTGAAGATGCATTCACGGGTCCATCAGCTACTGCTGTTGCATGCTCCGTTTTCAAATCCATGGCTGAAACATATGTACAGTTTGTTCAACTAAATATTATAATAAATATTACCAACTGCCAACAAAGTATATACTACACCCTTCCCATTTATACAAACTTGTGATTATACATTGTAAAAAGATGACAACTAAAAGTAAATTTAATGTTAGAAAATATTTTCTAAACAAAACATCACTCTCTACTTTTACCTTGCTTTGTTGGAAGAATTAGTTCTGCATCACATAAAGTCTGACCTTCCTGCATTTAGTAATATTTAATATCACGTTTAAAGAAAATAATAAAAAGCAAACAAAACGGGATGATATAGTTAAGATGCAGGTTTTATCATTATTGAAAACCTGATCTACATCCAGAAGATTAATCCATCTAGCCTTTATTATCACATTGGAACATAAGTTACTATAGCGCCAACTACATATATTAAGTACGCGTATCAACAAGACAACTCTTGGACACTTCATGCCATAATTCAATTTTTAGACTAAGCATTATACCAAGATGCATAATCTTGCTATGTGGCATTGATGCATGGCTGTATGAACCCATGCCACAATATCAAACATATTTGGTAAGTCAACTCACAAAAATTGGGTTGTTAGTATGCCTCTTAACACACAATGCCTAATCCATTAAAACTTATAAGAAAAAAGGAACGAAAGAAAGAAAGAAAAGGTACCACGATATGAAATGTCCAGCCTTTTGTTTCGGACCAGTCTAAACATGGGCGTAAATCCTCGCAAGAGGCTTCAAGCTTCCCCTCTTCCCCTTCTTTCCCTTGTCCTACTGGAGGCCTTGGCCCCTCAATCTATAAAAAAAATGTAAACACATATCACAATAAGGTAAACTATTAACACATGCATATAGAATGGATTACAATTCTTTCTTGCAAAATTTAGTCAATCGAACTGACAAGCTAACACATTCAACATTATGGAAATACTCAACAACTTGACGGAATGACAACATGACTTGTACTATATAAAAGCAGATAAAGCATATATGTGAGCCTCCATAAAGGAAATCCATGAATTTATTGAAGATGGACTTCATTTTATGCTGGCTTAGATATTTGTGGGATCTTTTTACATCAGGAATTAAAAAGAGTTTCATTTAGAAAAGCTAAATACAAAGATAAATATGGAATGAATGTAACAAATGTCATGGAATGAAGAAAAGAAACATAATTAAAAAAAAGAATTTGATATAAATTCGTAGTAGTACGTGAACCTTGTCGTCACTCAATACTTTGACAATCCTTGCCAACCAATAACAATTGTCATTAAACCAATCTACCATATTCCCAACCTTCCATGTACCATCAATGACAACACATGGTTTTGAAATTGAGTTGTCAGGTGGCATATTATCTTTGTAATAGATTACAGGATATTGAGGCCGCACCATCAGCTGCCTTTTTAATATGCTTTGACTTCCTGCCATACGGAGGCATTTGATATATCTGAACCCAGCTCAGATCTGAAAAAGCATTTAAACTAAATGATGTGGATCTCATGGTAGTGAAATAAATAATAACCACCTCTATATCACCCACAATGTCGTCACAATTTAGGCAACTGAAGAGCATAATGTCATGTGAAATCCGTCACTTTTCTTTGTATTTTTAATATTCTATGTACGTTAAACTTCAATTAATACGACGTTGCGTTTTATCATTTTCGTACGTTCAAAAAAAAATATCCTATTACATATTCGGGTTTATATAATCATACTATAAGTTTAAAACAACTCAAAAGTTGACGAATAATTGCCCAAAAATAAATGTTTGGGACGGGGTTCGAACCCGCGTCCCAAACCGGCCCAACACATACATGCTTCAAACCAACTGAGCTACACATCTTTCTGTTTTGAAACCCACACGAAATAATTATATAGTATGTTCGAAATCGACCAGTTGACTTGAAAAAGTCAACTGTACCCATCGATCATCATCATCAATAATCCTTACGCGTAATTTGATCCAGTTATGGAAGGAGATTGATACCTTTGACCTGTACGCGTATGATTACTCGGCAATTATCATTAACACCTTCCAAAACAAGGATAATCATGCGTCAACACATCAAAGCCGAGTCAATACTTACCAAATCAATAATCCGGACTTCTCACTATAAATTGGACCTCCCCATTGCCTCTACACTCACCGAAAACCTCTTCTCTACCTTCAATTTCTGTTAAATGAACCTGCAATCGAAGCCTTCTTGAACGAGTTGACTTTTTCTTTGACCGAGCCTTCATACCCGATTACGGGTTCTTGTAAGTTTTTTTTTGTTGGTTTCTACTCATCGGCACTCTGTGATCAATAGCCCTAAAGATTCAGGGGCTATTGATCACTAATTGTGGAGATTGGGAAATTAGGGCTCGTAAAGGGTTCGAATGGGGAAGAACATGATTTGCAGAAAACGTATAAACTTTTTTTTTGAAACTGAAACATAACAACCAACTGACCTAGGTCAGTTGGTTTACACACGTGAAGGTGGAACCTGAACCGGCCTTTGGCCAAGGTTCGAATCCCACAAACAACTTTTATTTTTTTACTTCATTTAAACCATTATCAAACAAATGCATTTAACCTAAATAATTATTTCGAATCTAGTTTAACTCGTTCTCATGGTGTGGCTCAGTTGGTGGCCACACTTGTGATAAAACCCGAACCGGCCAGAGGCCCGGGTTCAACTCCCATAACCAACAAACATTTTTTTTTGCCCTTTTTATATATATACTTAATATACTAAATCTTTTAAAAATAGTTATTAAATATTAAAAGTGGATTATAAATTCTACAAAAATTACCGTATGATCTTCTAATGATAAAGTTCATCATACAATTTTTAGTTTTTCAAAAATAATTTATTTAATATATATTATTAATAATACAAGTTTAATCATTTATAATTATAAAATTCAATAAAAATATCTAAACGATTTTATTAAATCCCACAAAAATTATTCTAAACTTGTATAGCAATAAAAATTTCAGAAATAATTTTTATTTTAGAAAAACCGTCCATTTTATATTTTTAATTAAATTTTGTTAGTTTTAATCATAAATAAATCATAATAAATTCATTTTTCAATATTTTTGCACCAAAATTTTATATAAATTATTTCTACTTATTTAGAACTGAAATACAATTTTTAATTCAAAAATTCTTTAATTTTAATATTTTTTTGATATTAAAGTTATATTTAGACAATTTGAAATGAATAAATTAAATATTCTATTTTCAAGAAAATAATTTTATAAAAATTATTTTCATACTTAAAACCTTATGTTGTGACTATATTTAAACTTAAAAATTTACAAAAAGACTATTGTCTATTTATTTATTAAATTTCTTATATTTAATAAACAATTTGATTATTAATCAAATAAATACTTATCCCCAATTCGAAACCCTTGAAATACATGTATCTTAGAATTATTTCCCTTACACATTATCTAATTCTTTAGGTTAATCCTTTGGGATAATTCCAACGCATATTTCGTTGTCTAGTTAAATTTCAAGCTATTACGTGAATAGTGCGTATTTCCTATCCCCTTTTTGCTTTTAATCATTTTTGGGGTGTTACATGTACACTATTACAAATTTCAAATACAAGTTTACATTTTCACAATACAATTCTAGTACTATGTGCATTGCTTACAACGTGCTTTATGCTTAGACAATACATGTGGAATACATTTGTACTTAGTGAAATCATTAACATGGTACAAGCCGACCTTAACATTGGATAGCGCTATTTGGATTGACAACCCGCCTAGGTTGATTCTCCCCCGTTTTCATCGGAGAATCCGTGGCCATTGTTAAGTTATTATCCATTTATTGGATGAGTACACCGCCGTTCATTTTGTACATTATACAGTCACATGATTGATTTCGCACATTTGTATGATACATAGTTTACATATTTGCACTGTAGCTTGCACTTGTATTGTATATCTTTTTAACTTACTATATATATCAAAACTAGGAGTGCTCACCAACATTTCATATGTTGACCAAACCTATTTTTGTACATGTTTCAGGTGCAGTTTGATCTAGTGCTTTAGCAAGAGACTTTTAGTACTTTGTTTTTAATCAGTTATTTCAATATTTATGTTTCATTTAGACTTTGTATTTTCCATTTCCATGTAAGACAATTTTGGCTTATTCAATAATATTTACATTTTAGTACCATGTGCTTTTGAACAATCGTCACTACGTGACACCTCGATGATTCCGCCATCGGTTGGGGTGTTACAGATTGGTATCAAAGCCATGGTTACAGGGAACTAGGTTATTAGACGAATTGGCCTAGACTATTACCGAATTTCAACTTTCAGGTACAACATTTCCTAATTTATCATTCCCCTCATTTTCCCTCCACTTTCCTCCCTCAATCATTCCCCTTCTTCTCCATTTCTCCTCATCTTTCATCATGGTGTATAGAGATGGTGTCCTACAAGGAGTGGAAAGACTACTTCATCATGGAGCGGGAGCAATACCTTTCATGAAGACACTCTTAGGCATAATGCCTACCCTTATTTTTGCTCCTTCAAAGTTGTTGAACTTTAATGAGTGTGATGAGGACACGTGCAATCTGGAAGGGTGGATGCCTGTACACTGGGTTTTCTGGCATAGGCAAGCATAGCGCATAAATCCATTTACGGACCTGTTATGCTTACCTGGGGATTCCTGGAGTGAGTGTCCACTTATAGGCTAAAGCATGTCTTCTTTGATCACCATTGGGTTCAATTCCTTTGAAAAGTCAACGTTCTTGTTGGGCTTTACAGCTAGACAAGGGCAATCCAAGCATTCTATGCAAATTTTTCAATGATACACTCTTATTTCACATACAATATCTTGTATTCATAATAATTTGTACAATTATACACTTACATTTTTTTAATCTCATATTTTTTTCATTGACTGCCTTGTAGATGTCTGCTCGCCGTATGCTCCGTGATGCTAGCCAACGCACTGTTCGTGCTTCTAGACAACATTCTGACCTTTGCCTCGCTTCTCTAGTTGCTGAGCAAATTGCTGCAGTGATCCCAAATCTTGTTAGTGAGTTAACCCAGAACAGCAACAGTGCCAACACAGAGGGTGCAACTCAATTCTGGTGCACTTTCAAACACTTCAACTCCTGCAACCCCACGAAATTTACTGGTGAGGAGGGTGCTACTGGCCTCCTCCAATGGTTTGAAAGTATGGAAAGTACCTTTGTGAACAGCGAGTGTCCTGATGACCTCCGCGTTCGCTATGCTACCAGTGTCCTTCAAAAGGGGGCACTAACCTGGTGGAATGGTGAAAAGCGTAATCGGGGCGCTGATGTTGCTTTATCTTTGTCTTGGGCTGAGGTTAAGGAACTCATGATCGCCAAATTCTGCCCCAGGAACGAAATCAGGAAACTAGAGAAAGAGTTCCATGGGTTGAAACAAGACAGTGGTGAAAATCTTGCATACAACACTCGATATCATGAACTCAGCATATTGGTTCCACACATGGTTACCCCGGTCTCTCGAGCAATCGAGAAATATATCGAGGGATTGCCTAACCTAATTCAAGACGTAGTCACTGGAAGCAGACCCACTACGGTGGAAGAAGCCATCCAGCTTGCAGCCTCCTTGACTGACAAGCACGTGAAAAAGGGAAATCTGGTTAGGAAAGGAACCAAGAAACCAGCTGAGAAGACCCCCGCCCCTACTACTGAATCATCAAGAGTTGCTGTAGACAATACCGGTTCCAACACTAGGAAGCGAAAGTCCAGAGGCAGAAACTACGCCGTTGTAGCCCCAGTAACCCAGGCTCCAATAGCCCAAGCTCCAATAACCCAGGCTCCAATGGCTCAGGCTCCTCCTGTTAAGAAGGTTTATAGTGGAAACTTACCCAAGTGTGCCACCTGTCAATACCATCACCCCTCAAATTTTCCTTGTCGCCACTGTACCACCTGTGGTAGGTACAGTCATGTAGCTACCACATGTCGATCAGTGCTTCGACCTCAACCAATCAATGCTCAACCAGTTAACCCTCAACCAGCCAACCCTCAACCAGCTCGCCAAAACCCACAACCTATAGCATATGGTCGAGCTTGCTTCAATTGTGGTGATCCAAACCACCTCAGAAATCAGTGTCCAGCACTTGTCCCAGCAAACCGTGCAACAAACCCAGTGGCTCATGGTAGGGCTTTCAACATCAATGCAGCAGAAGCCTAGGAGGCAAATGATGTGGTGAATGGTACGTTTTTACTTGATGGTCATTATGCTTCGATTTTATTTGATACTGGTGCGGATAAAAGTTTTGTGTCGTTAGCATTCGAACCTTTATTATCTCACACTCGCTCTAGATTAGGAGTGCCTTTCACTGTCGAGGTCGCGGATGGTAAACCCATCTCAATCGATTCCATCATCCAGGGTTGTACTCTTAGCCTTAACGAACATGACTTCACCATTGATCTCATACCCATGAAATTGGGGAGCTTTGATGTTATCATGGGTATGGATTGGCTTTCTAAACACCATGCTGAAGTTGTCTGCTTTGAGAAGTTTATTCGGTTTCCTCTCACATCAGGTGACTTTTTACGGGTTTATGGTGAAAAACCGTCTAGTGGTCTTAAACTCATGTCCTGCACTCAAGCACACAAATATCTACGTAAGAAATACGTAGCTTTCTTGGCCCATATCGTGGAAAAGAAAGGTAAAGACAAGAGTATCCAAGATGTTCCTGTTGTTCGTGAGTTTCTAGAAGTCTTTCCTGATGACTTACTTGGACTTCCACCGGTGCGTCCTGTTGAATTTCGTATTGATCTTGTACCTGGTGCTACGCCCGTTGCAAAATCTCCATATCGTCTTGCACCTTCCGAGATGCAAGAACTTGCGAGTCAACTTCAAGAGTTGGCAGACTAGGGTTTCATCCGTCCCAGTTCATCACCTTGGGGAGATCCAGTCTTATTTGTAAAGAAGAAGGATGGTTCTTTCCGAATGTGTATCGATTATCGTGAGCTTAATAAACTCACCATTAAAAACCGGTACCCTTTACCCCGCATTGATGATCTTTTTGATCAACTTCAAGGTTCGACTTGCTTCTCAAAGATCGATCTTCGTTCGGGATATCACCAACTTCGAGTTCATGAAGACGATATTCCAAAGACAGCTTTTCGTACACGCTATGGTCATTACGAGTTCATGGTTATGCCTTTTGGACTAACGAATGCACCCGCTGTCTTCATGGATCTCATGAATCGCGTGTGCAAACCCTTCTTGGATAAATTCGTAATCGTTTTCATTGATGACATACTCATTTACTCTAAAACTAAAACAACCCACGAACAACACCTTAGACAAATTTTGAGTCTTTTGAAGAATGAACAACTGTATGCCAAATTCTCCAAGTGCGAATTTTGGCTTAAGGAAGTTCAATTTTTGGGACACATTATCAGTGATAAGGGAATACACGTGGATCCAGCTAAGATTGAGGCTGTTAAAAATTGGGTTACACCCAAGTCTCCCACGGAAGTTCGCTCTTTTCTTGGCTTAGCGGGTTATTATCGTCGTTTTATTCTCAACTTCTCCAAGATTGCATTACCTCTCACTTCTTTGACCCATAAAGATAAACCATATGTATGGGGACCCAGTCAAGAAGAAGCATTCCAGACATTGAAGCAGAAACTGTGTGATGCTCCAATCCTCACTTTACCTGACGGCAATGAGGACTTCGTGGTTTATTGTGATGCCTCTAACCAAGGTCTTGGTTGTGTTCTCATGCAACGAGGCAAGGTTATAGCATATGCATCACGACAACTGAAAAACCATGAGAAAAATTACACTACCCATGATCTTGAACTCGGAGCGGTCGTTTTCGCACTTAAGATTTGGCGGCACTATTTATATGGTACGAAATGTGTGATCTTCACTGACCACAAGAGTCTTCAACACATTTTCAACCAGAAAGATCTGAATATACGACAACGACGATGGGTCGAGTTATTAAACGACTACGACTGCGAGATTCGCTACCATCCTGGCAAGGCGAATGTTGTAGCCGATGCCCTTAGTCGAAAAGATCATGCCCAGTTTTATTGTGCTCAGGTCCAGTCTGATATCAAACTCCGCATCATTGAAGCCCAACATGTCTCTGTTACTGAAGGCAACATGTACAAAGAAATGTCGTGTGGAGCCGAGAATCAGTTGGAAACCAAAAATGGTTTACTTTACTTCATGAACCGTCTTTGGATCCCTGATCGTGATAACCTGCGTACCTTCCTCATGGACGAGTCCCATAAGTCTCGTTACTCCATTCACCCTGGTGCAGATAAGATGTATCAGGATCTGCGTACCTTGTATTGGTGGCCCGGTATGAAGAAGGACATAACTCTTTATGTGGCTAAATGCCTTACTTGTTCCAAGGTCAAAGCTGAGCACCAACGTCCATCTGGTTTACTTGTGCAACCAGAAATTCCAGTGTGGAAGTGGGAGAACATTGCTATAGACTTCATCACGAAGCTTCCACGCACCACTCGTGGGCATGACAGTATCTGGGTCATCGTCGATCGATTGACCAAATCTGCTCACTTTCTACCCATTCGTGAGACCTACACAGCAGAGAAACTGGCTAAAATCTTCATCAGTGAGATTGTCAGCCGTCATGGTATTCCTCTAGACATTATTTCCGATCGTGATAGCTGGTTTACTTCTCGCTTTTGGCAGACATTTCAGTCCGCACTTGGTACACAACTGAATCTTAGCACGGCTTATCACCCACAGACGGATGGTCAAACTGAACGAACCATCCAAACATTGGAGGATATGCTTAGAGCGTGCATCATCGACTTTGGTGGCAATTGGGACACGCATTTACCTTTGGTTGAGTTCTCGTATAATAACAGCTACCATTCCAGTATTAACATGGCACCATTTGAGGCACTTTATGGTCGCAAATGTCGTTCCCCTGTTTGTTGGAGCGAGGTTGGTGAAACACAAATCACCGGTCCTGAACTAATACAGGAAACGACAGACAAAATTCTTCGCATTCGTGAGAACTTGCAAGTTGCTCGAAGCAGACAGAAGAGTTATGCCGATCAAAGGCGCAAGCCTCTAGAATTTCAAGTCGGAGACATGGTACTTCTCAAGGTTTCACCTTGGAAGGGTATATTTCGATTTGGAAAGAAAGGGAAACTTGTACCACGGTTTGTAGGCCCTTTTAAGATCCTTGAGCGAATTGGGAAGGTGGCTTACAAGCTCGATTTACCACCAGAGCTCAGTAATGTTCATCCAACGTTTCACGTTTCTAATCTTAAGAAGTGTTTGGCAGAAGATAACCTCCATGTTCCTTTAGAGGATATCCAGATTGACGAGTCGATGCGCTTCATAGAAAAACCTGTGGAGATTATGGATCGAGATGTCAAGACGCTTAAGCGAAGCCGAATTCCAATTGTCAAAGTTCGTTGGGAATCCAAACGAGGCCCAGAGTTTACTTGGGAGCGTGAGGACCAAATGATGTCGAAGTATCCTCATCTTTTTCCAGAGACTACCACTTGAAGGAATTTCGGGACGAAATTTCTAAAAGTAGGGGATGCTGTGACATCCGTCACTTTTCTTTGTATTTTTAATATTCTATGTACGTTAAACTTCAATTAATACGACGTTGCGTTTTATCATTTTCGTACGTTCAAAAAAAATATCCTATTACATATTCGGGTTTATATAATCATACTATAAGTTTAAAACAACTCAAAAGTTGACGAATAATTGCCCAAAAATAAATGCTTGGGACGGGGTTCAAACCCGCGTCCCAAACCGGCCCAACACATACATGCTTCAAACCAACTGAGCTACACATATTTCTGTTTTGAAACCCACACGAAATAATTATATAGTATGTTCGAAATCAACCGGTTGACTTGAAAAAGTCAACTGTACCCATCGATCATCATCATCAATAATCCTTACGCGTAATTTGATCCAGTTATGGAAGGAGATTGATACCTTTGACCTGTACGCGTATGATTACTCGGCAATTATCATTAACACCTTCCAAAACAAGGATAATCACGCGTCAACACATCAAAGCCGAGTCAATACTTACCAAATCAATAATCCGGACTTCTCACTATATATTGGACCTCCCCATTGCCTCTACACTCGCCGAAAACCTCTTTACTACCTTCAATTTCTGTTAAACGAACCTGCAATCGAAGCCTTCTTGAACGAGTTGACTTTTTCTTTGACCAAGTCTTCATACCCGATTAAGGGTTCTTGTAAGTTTTTTTTGTTGGTTTCTACTCATCGGCACTCTGTGATCAATAGCCCTAAAGATTCAGGGGCTATTGATCACTAATTGTGGAGATTGGGAAATTAGGGCTCGTAAAGGGTTCGAATGGGGAAGAACATGATTTGCAGAAAACGTATAAACTTTTTTTTGAAACTGAAACATAACAACCAACTGACCTAGGTCAGTTGGTTTACACACGTGAAGGTGGAACCTAAACCGGCCTTTGGCCAAGGTTCAAATCCCACAAACAACTTTTATTTTTTTACTTCATTTAAACCATTATCAAACAAATGCATTTAACCTATATAATTATTTCGAATCTAGTTTAACTCGTTCTCAGGGTGTGGCTCAGTTGGTGGCCACGCTTGTGATAAAACACGAACCGGCCAGAGGCCCGGGTTCGACTCCCATAACCAACAAACATTTTTTTTTGCCCTTTATATATATATACTTAATATACTAAATCATTTAAAAATAGTTTTTAAATATTAAAAGTGAATTATAAATTCTTCAAAAATTACCGTATGATCTTCTAATGATAAAGTTCATCATACAATTTTTAGTTTTTCAAAAATAATTTATTTAATATATATTATTAATAATACAAGTTTAATCATTTATAATTATAAAATTCAATAAAAATATCTAAACGATTTTATTAAATCCCACAAAAATTATTCTAAACTTGTATAGCAATAAACATTTTAGAAATAATTTTTATTTTAGAAAAACCATCCATTTTATATTTTTAATTAAATTTTGTTAGTTTTAATCATAAATAAATCATAATAAATTCATTTTTCAATATTTTTGCACCAAAATTTTATAAAAATTATTTCTACTTATTTAGAACTGAAATACAATTTTTAATTCAGAAATTCTTTAATTTAAATATTTTTTTTGATATTAAAGTTATATTTAGACAATTTGAAATAAATAAATTAAATATTCTATTTTCAAGAAAATAATTTTATAAAAATTATTTTCATACTTAAAACCTTATGTTGTGACTATATTTAAACTTAAAAATTTACAAAAAGACTATTGTCTATTTATTTATTAAATTTCTTATATTTAATAAACAATTTGATTATTAATCAAATAAATACTTATCACCAATTCGAAACCCTAGAAATACATGTATCTTAGAATTATTTCCCTTACACATTATCTAATTCTTTAGGTTAATCCTTTGGGATAATTCCAACGCATATTTCGTTGTCTAGTTGAATTTCAAGCTATTACGTGAACAGTGAGTATTTCCTATCCCCTTTTTTGCTTTTAATCATTTTTGGGGTGTTACATGTACACTATTACAAATTTCAAATACAAGTTTACATTTTCACAATACAATTCTAGTACTATGTGCATTGCTTACAACATGCTTTATGCTTAGACAATACATGTGGAATACATTTGTACTTAGTGAAATCATTAACATGGTACAAGCCGACCTTAACATTGGATAGCACTATTTGGATTGACGACCTGCCTAGGTTGATTCTCCCCCTTTTTCATCGGAGAATCCGTGGCCATTGTTAAGTTATTATCCATTTATTGGATGAGTACACCGCCGTTCATTTTGTACATTATACAGTCACATGATTGATTTCGCACATTTGTATGATACATAGTTTACATATTTGCACTGTAGCTTGCACTTGTATTGTATATCTTTTTAACTTACTATATATATCAAAACTAGGAGTGCTCACCAACATTTCATATGTTGACCAAACCTATTTTTGTACATGTTTCAGGTGCAGTTTGATCTAGTGCTTTAGCAAGAGACTTTTAGTACTTTGTTTTTAATCAGTTATTTCAATATTTATGTTTCATTTAGACTTTGTATTTTCCATTTCCATGTAAGACAATTTTGGCTTATTCAATAATATTTACATTTTAGTACCATGTGATTTTGAACAATCGTCACTACGTGACACCTCGATGATTCCGCCATCGGTTGGGGTGTTACATGTCATCTAGTACAACAACACATAAGTTGAATTATCAAATCTAAAACTGTTGACAACCCTATAATCTATCTCTGTGTATCAGCAGCATAGCTTTATACATGATATAGCTATCTAGTTAGTTAACTCACCTTCACATTCAAAATCGATGTACTCGAGAAAAATCTTGTTCCTTTTCAATTGGATATTGCCGATCTGTTGAACATGGCAAAAGAGAATTAAGAATTTCTTTAAATTCTATGTGTCAAATGCTGCAATCTTTATAAAAAAAGAAAAAAAAAAGAAATATGTATATGTTGTCAATACAGAACCAATTTTTAAGTGAACGGCCACGAGAACTGCATTGTATTAGAGATAAGCATCACATGTGGTAGGAGGGAGATAGGAGGTTAAAAAGTGTCTTATGTGTCACATTTAAAGTAATTGTTTTAAATTTTTATAGGGTTCTCGTAGTTTTTACTTAATACTGGTTATGTAGTAAATATCCATCTATATACATATAGAGTCTGGTTCAAAAAACGGCGTGACAATTAGAATAAAAACATTCTCACATATAAAACTTATAATTAACTTGAAAACATCTCATATCGATTTGTAACTTATAGGCTAAGCAGTTAATGCGGTAAAATATCGGTTATCGGTCAAGGACCGATATTTGAGATATCGATTATTGCGGTGAGATATCGGTGGGATATTGGTAATTATGTTTCATATATTTTTTATATTTCTCACACTTCTATCATTACAAATAAAACTCAATAAACAAGAAAAAATATAAAATAACAAATTAGAAGATGTCTAAGGATAAATTTGATAATAACCATTACATCAAGGTTCAAAATGTAATTTAGTTAAAAAAGGGTATAAGATATAAATTTTGGTCAAAGCTTGTAAACCTTAAAAAAAATTAACAGCCGTCACTTTTGTTTTCATCTCCCTCCTCTGCAACCATTCAACCCCCTCCTTCTCTTTCTCCTTTTCTGCAACCTCTAAACAAAATAAGCAGCCTACAGGCTACAAAGAACCCAAGGAAGAACAAGTATATGGTAAAGAATGAAGACAAAGCATGTGCACGCGAACAGGTTTGTTATCTTCACGATTGTAGAATCAAAATGAACCAAAAAAACAAAAAAACGATAATTTCGATGATATGACCTATATTTTAAAGTCCAATATTGGCCGATATATCGGCCATATCGACCGATATTATCGGCACCGATATAATCACCGAGATTTGGGACCGAGATTGCTTCTTAGGGCCGATAACCGAGATCTCGGACCGATATAACCGAGATCTCGCCGATATTAACTGCTTAGCTTATAGGTTCAAAACAAATAAAAACAAAGAACTGTCTTTAACGCTTTCCAGTCTCAAATCGATTTGTAACTTATTCAAAAAAAAAAAAAAGAAGTGTCTTTAACGCTTTCAAGTTTCAAAATATTTGGATCACAGGACTACCAAAAAACCTTGAAATACTTACGCCTTGTGTCGCCTGAGATTATATCGACTTTCTAAATCACATTCCCGCCTTTTAGAATCAAGAGTAATTTCATAGTCATCCAAAATCTTTTGGATCTCCACCTGCCAGCAATACAAACATGATTAGAGATTTAGAGGTGCAATTTCAATTGCTTATGCATGTGGATCAATTAAGCACGAACTCACTCTTTCCTTTGTGGTCAGTTTCTCATTCAAAACAAGCAATTCCTTTTCCTTAATCTCAAGGTTCTGTCTAATTAACCCAGGTTGCGGCAATCAAACCAAATAAAATTGAACAATGAAATTATTTAAAATCTCAATTCCATTCTTCATGTGTTTGGTAGGCAAATGAATTGGAATTTATCACCCAAGCCCCCACCACCACACCTCCCTTACCATTGCCCTGACCAACCGCCGACCCAACCCATCGTTACGAACCCGCACCGCCTGGCCTGAACAAACCTTGGGACGAAACGGTCCGACCTGCCGTCCAAAATCAACTTGACCCGAACTGACCTTGGCCTGCATAAATGACCTGACCCGCACCGCTACCCCTAACCGGGTCAAATCGTGACGGCCCACGTCAGTGGCGGTTCGGGACCGTGCGGGTCGGCGACGATTCGGATCAGGCTGGGACGATGGAAATTGACATCGTTCCGGTTCTAAAATCCAATTCCTTCAATTTCCAATTCCTACCCAAATTCCAATTCCGTTTCATTCTGCACACCCTAATAAGGTGTGAAATTGCATAATTTGAATTTCAATTCCATTGTTTTGAAGTAGTTTCATTCCAATATACAACAATTGTCTTTGAATCGCATAATTAATTAATATAGAGATGCAAGCAAATCAATAAAAAAACATACAAAATGATAACTAATTATAAACAATCTCAATTTATATAGGGCCATTAAACAAGAAAATGATAAACAACGAAGAAATCAAACCTTTATCGAACACAAGAGCTGGAAGGGGAGACGTCTGTCGGTTGAGGGGAAGACAAACAGGCCATTGTGAGGTTAGGGATGGGAAAGGTGGGTAGGATTGTAAAAGTGTTTTGATTTTTTAAAGGATGAGGTGGGTGAAATGACTACATTACCCTTGCAAGTGTCTTAATTGTCACCAACATCCCCATAATGCCCTTAAATTTCTTGCTTAAATGTGTTGTACATGTTGTTTCTTATGTTGTACGGAAATGAAAATTACTAAGTTGGCCATCACTCCTCCTTAATAAGATAATATAGATATATGGGTCAGGTTTGTTATGAAAAGGATTTGTAATTCTGGGCCCAAGGTTATAAAACCAAAAGAAACAACACATAATGGGCTCGGAAGGCATATAAATTGGGCTATGATTGGTTTACTTTGTGTCATATAATGATTGTTGTTTAGCTTTTAAAATTTTCATTTATTACACGTTTTAAAAAGCTCGGAAGCGCACAAAAGCAACGAGGTATAAAACCGGGACGTAAATGTTAAAATATATGATGAACTTTTACAATTTAATATCCACAAGGAATCTAGTGTTTATTTGTATTTGAACATTTTGCATAAGAGTTGTGCAGGTTAAAGGATTCGGTCAACTTGCGGTCGGGAAATGGGCTGTTGATGACTTCGAAGCTGGAAGCTGGACTTGGTTTAAGTTGGGCTCATGCTGGTCTGAAATATGACAAAGAAAAGAATCATGGGCTCATTAGCCCAATCACTTGATAAAAAAGCCCACTCACCAAGAATAATTAGTAGCCAACATTTAACCTACTTTAAGGTTCCTGATCATATTATTATTCACACTAGAGTTTTATTATTTTCCTTTCTCTCTTGTAGTGTTCTCAGCTTCTAAGAGAGGAGATATCATAATCTCACAAGCTTTATTTTTATCATCTCATACGTCAACACAAAGAACTATCCATCTCGCTTGTTACAGAGATTCATCCTTACGGTTTGTGCCTTGAGAAGATATCTAGATGTGTGGTTTGTTCTTTTTCTCTTTTAGTACAAAACCGTTCGGATTATTTGTCTTGATTACTGATCTCGTCTAGGGTTTGAATATGTCACATATGAGTCGTGTTTCTTTGTTCTCAAAGCTGTTCTAGACATGTGAGATCTTGTATCGTAATCATTGAAGTGTTGAGTCTGTTGTTCTAGATTGATAGGGTATTTCTTTGTATTTTAAGGGTCTTTGTATGTTCAGGGTATAAACGTTTTGGTTTGGGATATAATAAAGTTGAGTTTTATGTGTTTGATATCATGTTTTTGACATGGTATCAGAGCCAGGTTCTAGATTCTGGTCGATTTCTTCCGCTGATTTTGAGACTCGTTGTTGGGTTTTGTTCGTTTTGCATTCAGATCCTTTTTTGGTTTAGATCGGTGTTTTTTAGGGCTAGCTCAATTCTGTTTGTCTTGGGAATGGATCTGATCATCTTTCGTTCTTAATTAGAAACCCTCTGAGTAATTATCTTGTTATTGAGTTTTTGTTTGGTCAAAGATCTGATCTAATCTATGGCCTTGATATTTTGTTTTCCGCTGTGACTACTCGGGTTTTTTTCTTTTCATTGAGATCTGTTCGTTTTTTTTTGTTCGTAGAACATTGTTTTCTGGGTCACTTCTGTATTTGAGTATTGTGCTTTCGATCGGTTATGTGATTGTTTATTGAGGTTGAAAGACAGATCTGGAATTAAGGATTTAGTATCGTTGGACGTAGAAACGTGGTTACAAAGGTGGATATGTTTGTTTTGTACCAACGATTGATTCTTGTCAAGATCTTGTTATTGGATGGTGTGTTCAGTCTTGGTGGCCAGTTGCTGACAGATCTTGTTATTGCTGATTTGTTCGTGTTCGTTGATGATGTATTCTTGGTTGAAGATCTGAATATTCTTTGCCTCTCAGTGTGTAACCCTAAGTGAAGGTTACAAGCTGAGAGTATATTGGAGAACCCTAACTTGGGCAACCCTCCCGGTGAGATCCTTTCATATTACTATTATTGTTTTAAGAGTTTGTGAGTCTAGGAGTCTGGTACCGGGTTAGAAAGACCGGCAATTGATCGTGTCTTGGTCATTATTAGTTATTGTTGGGTCTTGTCTAGGTCTAGGGGCCCCCAAGTTAAGACCTACAGTGGCACCCTTGAGTGATGAACCACTGACCGGGTCCCTGGCTTGGCTTCGCCAATTTGTGTTTTGTTGTCTTGTGTTTGATATGTTTAATAGTATGTTTTGTCTTAATTATTTGATTTGATTGATTGATATTTGGTATTGTTTGTCAGGCGTGCATTTCTTGTTATAACTAATGTGACTACTTAGCTGTTTATTGTCTCAAAGTGTTACTGATTGATTGAGGATTGATTTCTTTTGTTTTACTAGCTGTAATAATAATGTTATTGTGTTAAGGTGACTATTAGTGTTTTGTGTTTCCATTTTTTGAAAGTTAAAATGGTAGACATTGTACAACATGATAATGTTGATCCTAATAACAATGATGGTAATAATAATGAGGATAGAAATCCTGCATTAAATGAAACTTTGATTAAATAAACTTGATGGTAGTGATTCTGTGTATTTGCATGCGTCTTAGTCAAGTAGTCTTACCATAATATCAATAAATCTTTAAGGGTCTGGAAAATTACTTTGTTTGGGCAAATGGTGTGAAATTTGCTTTACAAGATTAAACATATGGAATTCATTGACAAAACTTTTGATTTATTGAAGCTAAGGTTCATTTATGTTTAATTCATGTTTTTTAAAGATTGGAAAAGTCTTATGGTTTTATGTATTCAGGTTTAGTCTTTAAATTCTTTGCAAAATTTTGACACGGATTCAAACAATCTTTAAATGTGGTTTTGAATTTAAAAAGTTATGTGACTTTATTGTTTCTAAATCATGTGTTTTAAATGTTAAAGCTAATATTTTAAGTTGTATTAGTCATGGGACTCATTTTCTGGAATCTTGTCATCTCTCAGTTTGCTTTGATTCTATTATATCCTAGAATTTGTTTTGGTGAGTTATTGAGAGATTTGCTAAGATGATACCTGTATGTTGAGAACTTGTTTGTTATATGCTACTAGTAGTAGTAATATTAAGTTTTGTTCTCAAGTCTTTATTAACTATGTAACTATGTGTACTAGTATTGAATCTTGTGATTCTTGTAGTTTCAACATCGTATTTAATCATGTCTTGATGAGTTGTTTTTAATTAAACTCATGTCATGATGATTTGGTTGTTAAATATGATGTGTGTTGAAACTTGTTTTTTGGAAAATGTGTGTATCCTTTCTCTTGAAATCTCTGGTGTTGGCACTAGATCTAGGATTATTAAATAAAATCTACATGTTGTAGGTTTAAGTGTCCGTTAGATTGTGTTAGTGTTTTTTGTATGATCGTCTTATTGATGACTTGAGCCATAGAGATTAGAGAAGGATTTATAAGTTGTTCCAGTTGGTTTATGTTTTTTGAATTTTGTTATTGTTGCATCCATATGTGTGTTCTCTTGTGTTAGAGATTATATTCTGGTTTTGAAATCATGTGATTTTATATGTTATCAGATATTGTTTAGGCTGTAACGTTGTTTACTGATATAGAATCATGTGGTTCTTGTTTTTTAATATCAGTTTTATCCGTATCATGATTAAACGTGTATCATGATGGTTGTGTTTCACATGTATGTCATGTGTTAAAATCTTGTTGTCTTGTTTGTCGAACTATGTGGTTGGCATATTTTTAATCAGTTCTGTTTGTCAAGACTGTTCTTGAATGTTTTTTACAGCCTTGTATATTTTCTCATGTGAGAAGTTTTTTGATTGGAAATCGTGTGATTTTGTGTTCAATCAAAACCTGTTTGGCTGTGTGTTATGGTCTATTATTAGACTTGTGTTTTGAATCTTGTGGTTCTGTCTCTTCTAAAAGTCGTGTGACTTTTTGTCATATCAGATATAATTCTGATAGTCTTGTTGAATCGTGTGATTCATTTTTATTGTGAAGTTGTAAAGTATGTTTCTTGATTTTAATTAGTCTTTATGGTACTTTACAAGTTTTTGTCTTGATATTTTTCCTTGAAAAATTGTTAAGTTTTTTATCAAGGAATTTTTTTTTAAGTTCTTCACAAGTCTTATTTTTTCTGAAATCTGGAATGTTGTGTGACTTTTGTTGTTTTTTTGAATAATGTGATTCAAAGTTCTCAGACATCGTTCGAAGTCTTATAGAGTGTTGTAACTCTTTGGTTTATTGGATGTTATTGGCTGTTATCTCTTATGTAGAATTGTGTGATTCTCATTTTATCAAGTTTGTCGTGCATGTTTCTACTTGATGATTGTGTGATTGTGTGTTAACCGGAACATGTGTGTCTGTCTTATAGTGTATTGTATATCTTGTTGGCAGGTTTATAACTGAGTTATGTGTTTGTACTGCTTTAACTTGAATATGTTTTTTTTTGTTCATAATTTGCTCTAAATATGTTTTAGTCTTCATGTTGATGATTGTTATTCAAATAATTTGATATCTGTTTTTTATGGTCTATTTGAACTAGCCTTTTTTCAAGTTGTTGTAAATTGATTGGTTGTAAAGAAAAGTGTTACTGTAATTGTTTAACTACTTTGTTATATGTATATATAAAAGTTGGTCACATATGTTCGTAAAGATAAATATTCTGCAATGGAATCTCTCAAATCCAAGTTTCTTATAAGGGGTCTAGGAATTTACATTTGCTAGATATTGAACTAATGATATATTTTTAACAGTCATGATAGTTCATATTTGTAAATTTTTTAAAGTCATTCTTCTCTAAACATTTTCTAGAATCATTTGTTAAATGTTTGTTAGTCTTATGATTCTGTTATAAGTCTCTTGCTTGCTTAGGTTTATATAGTCTAACATAGATCGTGTATCTTTTATAAGTATTTGAGAGATTGTAAGCAGATTATCTAGTTGATGCTCTGCAATTGTTGAGAGTTGTTTGATTTAGACTTTATTTTGTTGTTTTCGTTAAGTTCTGTTTTAAGTGTAATATTTGGTATGTACATAATCAAGATTGGGAAAAGTGTATTATGTTTCTTGAAACCCTTTAAGAAAAAACTTGAAAAAAATAAATAAAAAAGGCAGTCTGTAGCTTCGTGACACTCAGCTAAAACGGAGTATCACACTATATGTGCTGTTACATGTGGAATTGTTGACGACATAACCAACTTAGTAATAACAAGGTAGTATCAACAAAAAAAATAAATAAATAAAAAATTTGCAAATCAAAAGGAATGCATATTCAGGCAAGTTTTTCTTTGTTCATTTTTAGATGTAACGATTGCAAACAAAAACATTCTTGGTCTGCTTCTATTTTTTCTTTAGTGTTTGCTTTCAAAAAGGTTTTTATAAAATTACTTCTAAGGTTAGTTCTGGACAACTGATTGGATGATGTAATGATCATGGTCAATAAGGAGATGTGTGTAAGTCTCTTGGTATGTTTGGTCTAGTTGGATATTAAATTGTGTGTGGGGGGGGGGGGGGGGGGGGTGTTAAAATATATGATAAACTTTTACAATTTAATATCCACAAGGAATCTAGTGTTTATTTGTATTTGAACATTTTGCATAAGAGTTGTGCAGGTTAAAGGATTCGGTCAACTTGCGGTCGGGAAATGGGCTGTTGATGACTTCGAAGCTGGAAGCTGGACTTGGTTTAAGTTGGGCTCATGCTGGTCTGAAATATGACAAAGAAAAGAATCATGGGCTCATTAGCCCAATCACTTGATAAAAAAACCCACTCACCAAGAATAATTAGTAGCCAACATTTAACCTACTTTAAGGTTCCTGATCATATTATTATTCACACTAGAGTTTTATTATTTTCCTTTCTCTCTTGTAGTGTTCTCAGCTTCTAAGAGAGGAGATATCATAATCTCACAAGCTTTATTTTTATCATCTCATACGTCAACACAAAGAACTATCCATCTCGCTTGTTACAGAGATTCATCCTTACGGTTTGTGCCTTGAGAAGATATCTAGATGTGTGGTTTGTTCTTTTTCTCTTTTAGTACAAAACCGTTCGGATTATTTGTCTTGATTACTGATCTCGTCTAGGGTTTGAATATGTCACATATGAGTCATGTTTCTTTGTTCTCAAAGTTGTTCTAGACATGTGAGATCTTGTATCGTAATCATTGAAGTGTTGAGTCTGTTGTTCTAGATTGATAGGGTATTTCTTTGTATTTTAAGGGTCTTTGTATGTTCAGGGTATAAACGTTTTGGTTTGGGATATAATAAAGTTGAGTTTTATGTGTTTGATATCATGTTTTTGACAGTTATCGTAAAAGCGGGGTTTTTTTCGTAGGTGAGGCGCAAGGTGATTATAATTTTTGATATATTTTATAGGTTTTTAGCATTCGTTACCTAAAATATAGATGTAAATAAGGTTTATACATGATTTAACTTAAAAGTATAACCTTTTCAACTACATGTATAACACTTTGAATCACAAAAACACTCCGTGTACAAAAAGCGCACGCCCCCCGGGGGGGTTCCAAAAAACGTTCGCTTTTCTTGCGCTTCTTGTACATTGCGTGTGTGCCTTATGTCACACAAGGCGCAGGAAATCGCGCCTAAAGTTGCCTCAAAGCAAACCTTTTAAAACCAAGACTCTCATACACGTAATAATAAACATTATGCGCAGAGTAACTAGGCAACTCAAAAATCGTCCGAGCCTAGAGGATACTTACAAATAAAAGCATGTATCCATAGTTTCGTAACACCACAATAATGAAATTTACAAACTTATTACATTCAATCAAGTTTTATTCTGAAACTATAAATATTTGGCTACAAGACATACCGAATCATAAACATTTGTTTTGAACAATGGAGTCATAAAACTTGTGTGAAATAATTCTTGTCGCATTCAGTCACTTAATACGAGATCCAAACCATGAAACTTTTCTTTCATAATTTGATCCAAAGTCTGACTCATTTCGGTTGTAAGATGCTTCCTCCAATCTCCAACTTTCCCTTCCCTAAAGAAAGCATAATTTGGTATACCTATACTTAAAGTTCCATGTTTATTAACTTCGCTCAAGTTTTCGAAACAACATAATTTCGCGATCTCTTCCACCATACCTTTTGCCTCTTCTTCCTCAGTGAAAGGGTATCCCAAGAACTTTGCGAGACACCTCAATGTTTTTGTTGTATCCGTTTTCATGTCCTCGTATGTTAAGAACATAATCCTTGTTGGTTGTTCTAAACTAATTTTGTAGTACCCTTTCACATGGTCCCAATATGGTCCGTTTGGTATAACACCTTTAGCAAACATCTCAAAAGCCTCGTCGAATGTCATCAGATCACCAAATGTCCCTCTCAACTTATTTGCAAAGTGAAACAAAGAGACTAACACATCTTTGGGATTTCTACACATATAAATTATGCGACAACGCGAATCAAGAATGGATTGAGGTAACGAAGTGTATGGCATATGGGTAGCAAAGAGACGTGGCGAATATGCATCAGCATAAGTAGGGCTAGTTCTTAAGACTTCACACTCGACAAAAGGCAAACAATTATGGGGGTTTGAGGTTTGTAGAGGGTGAGTCGAAAGAGGCTTGTTTGTGTACATGTTTCTGGTCACCGTAGCAAACACAAGAGCTTTGAGCCATGTAGTCCCTGATTTCGGCAATGTGGCTAAGTAGATATCGGTTGGAAGAGCTTGGAAAGTGTCTTGTGTAGCCATCACAGTTTCGACTGAGACAACGTTCATCGATTGGTGCCAAAAGCCTTGGTACTTGTATAGCTCTTCGGTCATCCAACCTTTTTCTTTTGGGAAAGTTGTGAATCTTTCCTTGTATTTATCATAGATCAGTGCCAGATTGGCCTCTTCACCTTGGTTATTGTCTAAACAAGGTTTGTTTACAATTGACATTTGCAAGATTTTCTTGATGAAGGGAGTGTTGTTCTTTACATCAGTAGCTAACTATACATATATAAGAAAAAAAGTTCAATATTAGGCTGGAAAATTGGTTCATGGTTCATAACTTCATATGGTAAAACGTTTACACTAATATATTTCCTATCTTTGGACCAATAATAAACAAAGTGGTCACAAATCTATAATTTATCGAAGATATCTTATTTATAATACCTTTAATTGACCACACAACCACCCCTTAATTGTTTATTTAAAATAATTGTTTTCGTATCTTATTCGTGTGATGTTATATATATTTTCATAAAATCAAGGGGGTGTTTGTTTTTTTTTCAAAAACAATTTTCTGGCCTCTTATTCGTTAGCGTCCTACAGCCTATTTGTTTTTTTTGGAAGACATACCCTTTGAAATTGTCTGCACATTCTCTTCTCTAAACAGACATGGTTCAAGGTCTTTTAAAGTCTTCTCAACCTCTTATTTCATTTATCGGACAATTATAAGAAACCAAATATTGTTAGTATTGATTTTTTTTTTTTTTTCATAAAAACAATTAATTAAAACTTTCCATGGGCTCTTGCCTAATTCTCCAAATCAATGCGAAAACCTTTTTCGTTCCTTGATCCACGCCCAGATAATTTTAAGTTGAGGCCCAAATATCAAAGTAGTCCAATTAGTCTCCAATTAATTGGTTCCTGACTTCCTGTGATGCTTTCATTTTAGGTTCCTATAATTTTTTATTCTCATAACTTTCCAACTTCAAATCCATTTAGTTGTCCTTCACAAAATTTTATACGGTAACCATTATTAGAGCATTCACAGCCCGTTCCCCATCCCCTAATTCCTCACAACCAATCATAATCACATATTACATTAAAAATTATTACAGTTTCTCTCTCATCCACTCACAACCACTTTCAACAAATATTAAAAAATAAATACAGTTTTCTGTTTTCCCTAAAAGATTCCCAAATAACCCCAATTATGCCGATCAACAGTAGATTCCCCATTTGTTCTTACTCACAAACCCTCATACCCACCCCATATAATTTGGGGGACACTCTCACAAAAAAATGAGGGGCGAGCATTCACATCCCGTTCCCCATCCCCTATTTTCTCACAACCAATCACAATCACATATTACATTAAAAATCATTACAGTTTCTCTCTCCTCCACTCACAACCACTTTCAACAAATATTAAAAAATAAATACAGTTTTCTGTTTTCCCCAAAAGATTCTCAAATAACCCCAATTATACCGATCAACCGTAGATTCCCCATTTTTCTTTACTCACAGCCCCTCATACCCACCCCATATAATTTGAGGGACACCCTCACATAAAAATGGGGGACGGGTTGTGAATTATTCTTTAATAATTATACATATTTTGACACATTTGGATCCCTAGCTCATGAGGCGGTTCGTTTTTTGGAGCGGATATAGATGGTGGTCCACAGTGACTCGCAGAGCCCGCGAAACCAAGGGTTTGTATTTAGCAGAATAAGCTTTATGATTCAAAAAGAGAGAGCGGCGCAGCTTGTTGCTCGCTTACCTATTATCCAGATGTAACTTGGTTTTTATCGGGGAATATTAAAACTGTTATTACTCTACAATATATAAAAACTAAAAAATAAATATTTTGTAGACAAAATTACAGAAAACGTCCTTTATGTTTACCCAAAGTTGCAGGTTTCGTCCTTAATATTTAAAACTTGTAGGATACATCCTTTATCGAGGTTTTTGTTGCAGGTTTCATCCTTTACACTAACAGAGTTTAATTATGTCGTTAACTCCCCCCCCCCCCCCCACATGCAATGCATGTGAGGGTATTTATGTCAATTCAACATCTAATTAAATTTCAAAAACAATAATAATAATAATAATAACAAACATAAAAGGACCAAACCCAACCCTTCTTCTACTACTCTTCCCCTGTACACAAGATAACTCAGAGAACAACCATGGAGGAAGATGATATTAGGAAGGAGATGGCAAGGATTGAAAGAGGCCATTACAATATTTGAACACATGACGATGAATACGATGTCGATTCTGTATATGGTAAGCTTGTATAATATAAAACCCTTATTTTTGTAATTAAATTATTAAAGTTAAAACCCTAATTTTTTTAAAATTTTTTGAATCTAGATACGTATGAATCGTTATTCAGTATTAATATGCATCATGGAGGGTATTTCAGTTCATTTCCAGGTCGTGCCTATGTGAATGGTTTGATGAACATTGTTGATTTGATGGATCAAGATAGATTTGGTATATATGAGTTAGGTTGGATTGTCAACGATTTAGGTTATCTTGAAGGTATCCCAACTTTTTTCCAATTTTTAGAACCTGGGGCTGATTTAGATCATGGTATTAATCAATTAGCTAAGGAAGCTGATGTATTGAGGTTAGTAGACATCATTCGGCAAGGAAACAGGTTTGTTGATGTGAATGTAGAACATGGAATGTCAAAGATTGCAGCTGAGTTACCATCTCAATCAAGTGTCACTAGTGAGTTTGTCATTCTAAATGTGGAACCTGTTCAGGCAGATAAGAATGTTGAAGAAGTTGAGAATGAAGATAGTGAAGAACATACTGATGAAGATAGTGATTTTATAGTAGATGTTGATAATGATATGCAAGAAAGTGATGTGGACATGAGGGACTTCAACTTCATGGTTGATGATGTAGAAGAAGAAGAAGATAAACCTCACAATGAGAATGTAACAGGTGATTTACAGGTTTTAGACAATGAAATGTTTGATAGTGCTAGTGACAGTGATGAGAATATTGGTAACATCAGGAGTAGAAAATTAAAATACATGAAAAGAGCACATGTTAATGACCAGAATTTTTACATAGGCCAAATATTTTATCACAAGAAGGAAGTGAAAAAATTTCTGAAAAAACATATAGTGGAAACAAGAAGGCTGTTAAAAGTAATAAATGATGATAAAAATAGGGTAAGGGTGGTTTGTAATGGTGATGTTCCAGGTGTTGAAAAGAGTGAACCCATTAAGAAACCTTCAAAGAAAAAGGTTAAAAAAATTGAGAATCAGGGTGATGTACAAAGTGGGACAGGTGGCTTTGAGTGTGATATACTTAATGAACCACTTGTGCAACCTGATAAAGAAAAATAAGGGACTGAAAATGAAACAAGTAAGAAAGCAGAGGGTTCAAAAGATAAACATATAGGTGGTAGGGGTAAAAAGAAAAACCATAATCAGTATGTTTGTCCTTGGGAGGTGTTGGTGTCTAGAGATGAAGTAACAAACACTTGGTTGACTAAAACTCTAATGCCAAAACATAGATGCTTGGAGAGCGGAAAAATAAATGCCTACAATTCAACTTTCTTAGCTCAACAACTGATGGATCAAATAGAAGAAAATCCCCACATCCCAGTTAAAGTAGTCCAAGATCAGTTCCAGAGGAAATATGAGGTAGCTGTTTCTAAGATGACAGCTTATAGGGCCAGATCTAAAGCTCAGAAGCAACTACATTGTCACACCCTCAAATTTCCACATGCGGGGTTTTACCGCGAGGCGCGTGACACACCAGGATCCAAGTCAACGGTCACAATAAACAACACTATATGATACGTAAAAATGACATAATCAAACCATTAAGTTTTCATAAATGATCCAACGCTGCGGAAGCGCAAAACTTTATTACAACGTGAAATCAAAAGTACGAAAGTCTGAAAATACTAAATGAGATGCACATGAATCCTAGACGCCGTGAGACTCCGTGCGCCTATCGACAGCTGCTACCTTAGCGACCTGAGACAAACATGCTAAATACGTCAGCAAATAATGCCGGTGAGTTCACAGGTTTTTAATGAATACCGACTCCAAATGTATACCAATTCCAAGTGAATACCCATGATCAATCCAGACCACATGCATGCAAATCATATGAATACCTGTTACTACTGCGATTGGAAAACCATTACTGGACTCGAATACTGTGAATACTGAATACGTGCCCGAATGAATACTGAATACTGAATACTGCATACTGAATACTGAATACCTAAGAGACAACATGCACCCGTCCGACCTCCAGTCGACGAGTGGGGCGGGTCAAGCCCAAATAGCGCTATCCACATTTCCCCCGTTGTGCATCCCCGCACATTCATGGTTTCCCCGGGACTTCCAAAGATCGCATAGTAATATAATGAATACTCTAAAACATAATGAATACGTGAAAACATAATGAATACTCCAAACCCAATGAATTCATGAATACCAAAACGTAGTTGACACATCTTTCCTGAAAACTTAGTTCAAACGCCTTTTATGAAAACATAGTTGAAACGCCTTTTATGAAAACATAGTTGACACATGTTTAAAGGACACAGCATGTTTTCTCCCCCGAAAATGTAAAACCAGTAAAAGAGTGGGGCCGTGAAACTCACCTTATTGTGCGTCTTCCGATAACTAGAATTCCAACACGTGTATGATAATCCCAACTAATGACAACCTATCAATGAGTTTACATAAGTGTGATGACTACTAACCCGAAGGCTAACAAGTCCCCGATTGTCCAGATCATAACCAAGTATGTTTTAAAACGAGTTTAAATGTTTAACCGACACACTAGACCGTCCCGACATCCCGTTGGTGACCCATTACCCTAACTAATCAAGTACACATAGATTACACGCAAGGTTCAAGCATAAAACACTTAGTTTGTATCAAAAATCTCATTTTTGTTAACGTAGGGTCGAATGTGGCTTTGAGTGGTCGAAGGTGGCTTTAAACTCCCACCTTCGCCCCTTTTCTTCCACCTTCGCCCCTTTTCTTCCACCTTCGCCCCCCTCAGTTCCAGGTTCGACCCTTGGAACCCACCTTCGCCCATTCGACTGGCCGAAGGTGTTCCAGGTTCGACCCTGCTGTGTTGTTTACTCAAAAACGCGTCCAAAAACATCCGAAAACATCACGAAACATCATGAGTTACAGCAGTCAAGCATCATTATTATATTCCTACGAAACCCTACCAATTTTACCCCAAAATCTATCCGTTTTTACAAGTTTCCTAAAATAGTAAATTATGGAGATGTCACATCATCATGCATGAAAATATTACCCAATTAGGAAACTTCTGAAATCAATCAATAATCAGCTCATCATCATCAAATCATCATGAACAAGAAACCCTTATCCTAACTCTATCATAACTATCCAAAAACAAGCCCTAAATCTAACTAAAAACCCCTTTTATCGTCAAAACACCATCAACAATCAAAGGTAACATGTTTCAATCATAACCCATCATTAATAACAGCCCTAGGTTGTTGTCATATCATCTATACAACAAGTAATCATCAAACAATGCATAATATCATATTAACACATGTCTAGTTTGCATAAAAACTCATTGTTTATGAATAGGTTTTATTTAGAAAGATATTAGGAAGGTTTTTACCCATAAAACATGTTGATATCAGATCTGGACCCTTGGGGTTTAGATTAAAACAAGTCAAAATTGTTTAAAAAGGATTTGTAATGAAGAACACACCTTAGATTTTCACTTGTAATGATTTAGAGAGTTAGGTTATGAAAAACAAGCTCAAAAACTCCTTCCCCAATGATAATAGCTGATAGAGAGTGTTTGGAGGCGTTTAGGGTTTGTGAAATGGTGAAAAATGGCTAAGGATGGTATTTATACTATCTGCACGTTCGCCCAGTTTATGTGGTCGAATGTGGAATTTTTCCACGTTCGCCCCTTTTTAGTGGTCGAATGTGGAACTTTTCCACATTCGCCCACTTTGTTTCTACGTTCGCCCATTTTTCAAACCCCATTTCCACATTCGCCCAAAAGTTCCACATTCAGGTCATCAGCACATTTTTAACACATGTTAACAGCACTTTTAACACATGTTAACCTTTTTCCAGTTTGTCGTGTTTAACGCATTCTAACACATCTTAACACATAAGCATGCATCCATAGTCTATACTTAGCATGTTTAGGCACGTATAATCATTCGTACATCATTTAAGCAAGTATAAGCATACAATCCACCACACGACCCATAATCTACACATATACTTAATTAACTCATGTAATGTCACCAACGACGGAACCCGGTACTAATGTATTCCCAAAACGACTCCCAATGATCCTCCAGATCATTGAACCCTGGACAATCCTAATTTGACCCGACTCAACTAACCCAGTTAAGTTTGTTTATAAACGTTTCTCGCTAAGGTAGACTTATGTGTTTATAAAATGTTGACCCAAACATGCCGGGTGTCACATCATCCCCCTGTTGAAAGAATTTTCGTCCCGAAAATTTTCCGAAGTCAAAGAGAACGAAGCGAGAAAAAAGAAAAATTTCCCCGGTCGTCACATCATCCCCCTGTTGAAAGGAATCTCGCCCCGAGATTCACTCTTCGACAGTAATGAGTGTCGACCTAACCCAAGTAACGTTTCCCATAACACAAACGAAATGATAACCACGAACGAATGATGATATCAACGAATACTCTGTGCCGGGGAACCGCCCTCCCCAAAGTGAATAGAAAACAATGAATCCCCCTGATCGAAGGCCTACTAGAGACTACTATGATCGGTATAAATGATACACCGGTACCGTCCAAGTAACATCTCCAAAGGACCCACATCAGACTCATGAATGCAAAATGATGACCAAATACCAAACTGAATGCACACAATGAATACGAATTGCCAAACAATGCGAACGAGAATGAATACGAGCATAACGAGAATCAAGAAAAGAATACTCACCAGTAACAGTGTCAGGATCCTCCTGGTTCTCCCTAGCGCCAATGACGTAGGCATGACCTCGGGTAGTTCGACCGCCGCCTTCATTCCCAGCACCACCTGCAGTCCCTTGGTTCAGCTTAGGACAATCCCGCTTGAAGTGTCCATTATCCCCACAGTGATAACATCCCTGCCTCCCCTGAGGAGCAGTAGCAGTGGTAGTAGTAGTGGCCTGTGCCGGTTGTAGCTGAAGAGTAGTCCTACAGTCCTTAGCATGATGACCAAAACGCTGACACCGTCGACAGCGAAACTTCTCACAATCACCCGTATGATGAAACCCACACTCACCACACTTCGGGAGCTTCCCAGTATATCCCCCAGACCTCTGCTCGGATGATGCTCCCACAACCTCTTGCTTCTTTGCCTGCGGCTGGGACGACCCAGCACTCTTTCCAGCACTCTCCCACTTTCTCTTGTTGTCCGCAGGGGCTTTCACAGCAGCACCCCTCGGAGGTAGAACGCCCTCCGCAACCTTCATGTTGGTCAGCTTGTGGGCTGCCCGAACAGTGGCCAACATAGTAGTGTGATCAGCAGCAGCAACAAGTCCAGCAATCTCCGGCACTAACCCAGCAACGTAGTGCTCAATCTCCGGTACTCCGGTGTAGCCAAACCGGGGCACATCACAGCCAACTCGTTGTGCCTAGCAGTAAACTCCTCGATCTCCGACCCAACCATCTTCAGATTCCAGAACTCATGCTCCAACTTCATAATCTCGTCTCTTGGGCAATACTCTGCCCTCAACATCTGAACAAACTCGGACCACGGCATAGCATTGGCCTCACCCAGACCAAGGTTCGCAGTGGTGGAGTTCCACCAGGTCAACGCATGTCCCTCCAGTGTAGCAGAAGCATACTTGACGCGATCAGCGTCGGGACAGTTACACATAGCAAACACCGACTCAATCTTCTCCAACCACCTAAGTAGTCCCACCGCTCCTTCAGTCCCATTGAAGAAATGGGGCTTACAGTCCATGAACTTCTTGTACGTGCACCCAGTCTGCATCTGATTAGTATTTCCCAGGGTCTGCTGAGCAGCCTGGAAAGCAGCCAACGCAACGTTCAACTGTTGTTGCAACATGTGCTCCAACTCCGCCTGAGTCATGGTGATGTTCCCACCACCTCGTCCACCGCCATTGCGACCCCCGCCGCCACCACGGCGTCCACCAGCACGTCCACCAGCGCGACCAGACATGTTCTGCCAAACATGAGACAAGATACGCAAAATCACCAACAGATCGAGCTACAAGTGACCAAACGAATTCAGAACATGGTTCCAGCATGACCATTAGTCCGAACACGAAGTCCACCAAGATTTTCATGCATTTCGATTTATGATTTCGTGTGCACCCGAAATAACAAATCGCTCTACATGGTCCTCTAGGCGTGCTCCTAGCTAGAACTTCAAATCACCCGATACCCACATTCCTAAAAGAAACTGTTATCGCACGAAGATCCCAAAGTGAACAGTCACTCAGGAGTGTACTATGACAAGTACTAGTGCATGATAGTGTGTGTGTAGGCAAGTATGTACATTAGAGCATAGAGGGGAGATATCCAAAACCCGGAAAGATCTCAAGAATGCGCCGAAGGCACCCCAATGTACACTACTGCCAAGTATAAGCGATAAGCCCCTTCATCTTCAAACCCGAAGAAGAAGATAGAACCAAGGTAGGAGTAACAAAAGATAGATAATGTGATACTATGTGATGAGGACACCGACACCCCGACAAGGTTAGTATGTTTTCCAAATGACACGACTCGTAACTATGTGTGACCGTCTAACGTGTGTGATACTCGGCTATAGACTAGACTCTACATGCAGTCCTAGTTCACTATAACCATTGGCTCTGATACCAATCTGTCACACCCTCAAATTTCCACATGCGGGGTTTTACCGCGAGGCGCGTGACACACCAGGATCCAAGTCAACGGTCACAATAAACAACACTATATGATACGTAAAAATGACATAATCAAACCATTAAGTTTTCATAAATGATCCAACGCTGCGGAAGCGCAAAACTTTATTACAACGTGAAATCAAAAGTACGAAAGTCTGAAAATACTAAATGAGATGCACATGAATCCTAGACGCCGTGAGACTCCGTGCGCCTATCGACAGCTGCTACCTTAGCGACCTAAGACAAACATGCTAAATACGTCAGCAAATAATGCCGGTGAGTTCACAGGTTTTTAATGAATACCGACTCCAAATGTATACCAATTCCAAGTGAATACCCATGATCAATCCAGACCACATGCATGCAAATCATATGAATACCTGTTACTACTGCGATTGGAAAACCATTACTGGACTCGAATACTGTGAATACTGAATACGTGCCCGAATGAATACTGAATACTGAATACTGCATACTGAATACTGAATACCTAAGAGACAACATGCACCCGTCCGACCTCCAGTCGACGAGTGGGGCGGGTCAAGCCCAAATAGCGCTATCCACATTTCCCCCGTTGTGCATCCCCGCACATTCATGGTTTCCCCCGGGACTTCCAAAGATCGCATAGTAATATAATGAATACTCTAAAACATAATGAATACGTGAAAACATAATGAATACTCCAAACCCAATGAATTCATGAATACCAAAACGTAGTTGACACATCTTTCCTGAAAACTTAGTTCAAACGCCTTTTATGAAAACATAGTTGAAACGCCTTTTATGAAAACATAGTTGACACATGTTTAAAGGACACAGCATGTTTTCTCCCCCGAAAATGTAAAACCAGTAAAAGAGTGGGGCCGTGAAACTCACCTTATTGTGCGTCTTCCGATAACTAGAATTCCAACACGTGTATGATAATCCCAACTAATGACAACCTATCAATGAGTTTACATAAGTGTGATGACTACTAACCCGAAGGCTAACAAGTCCCCGATTGTCCAGATCATAACCAAGTATGTTTTAAAACGAGTTTAAATGTTTAACCGACACACTAGACCGTCCCGACATCCCGTTGGTGACCCATTACCCTAACTAATCAAGTACACATAGATTACACGCAAGGTTCAAGCATAAAACACTTAGTTTGTATCAAAAATCTCATTTTTGTTAACGTAGGGTCGAATGTGGCTTTGAGTGGTCGAAGGTGGCTTTAAACTCCCACCTTCGCCCCTTTTCTTCCACCTTCGCCCCTTTTCTTCCACCTTCGCCCCCCTCAGTTCCAGGTTCGACCCTTGGAACCCACCTTCGCCCATTCGACTGGCCGAAGGTGTTCCAGGTTCGACCCTGCTGTGTTGTTTACTCAAAAACGCGTCCAAAAACATCCGAAAACATCACGAAACATCATGAGTTACAGCAGTCAAGCATCATTATTATATTCCTACGAAACCCTACCAATTTTACCCCAAAATCTATCCGTTTTTACAAGTTTCCTAAAATAGTAAATTATGGAGATGTCACATCATCATGCATGAAAATATTACCCAATTAGGAAACTTCTGAAATCAATCAATAATCAGCTCATCATCATCAAATCATCATGAACAAGAAACCCTTATCCTAACTCTATCATAACTATCCAAAAACAAGCCCTAAATCTAACTAAAAACCCCTTTTATCGTCAAAACACCATCAACAATCAAAGGTAACATGTTTCAATCATAACCCATCATTAATAACAGCCCTAGGTTGTTGTCATATCATCTATACAACAAGTAATCATCAAACAATGCATAATATCATATTAACACATGTCTAGTTTGCATAAAAACTCATTGTTTATGAATAGGTTTTATTTAGAAAGATATTAGGAAGGTTTTTACCCATAAAACATGTTGATATCAGATCTGGACCCTTGGGGTTTAGATTAAAACAAGTCAAAATTGTTTAAAAAGGATTTGTAATGAAGAACACACCTTAGATTTTCACTTGTAATGATTTAGAGAGTTAGGTTATGAAAAACAAGCTCAAAAACTCCTTCCCCAATGATAATAGCTGATAGAGAGTGTTTGGAGGCGTTTAGGGTTTGTGAAATGGTGAAAAATGGCTAAGGATGGTATTTATACTATCTGCACGTTCGCCCAGTTTATGTGGTCGAATGTGGAATTTTTCCACGTTCGCCCCTTTTTAGTGGTCGAATGTGGAACTTTTCCATATTCGCCCACTTTGTTTCTACGTTCGCCCATTTTTCAAACCCCATTTCCACATTCGCCCAAAAGTTCCACATTCAGGTCATCAGCACATTTTTAACACATGTTAACAGCACTTTTAACACATGTTAACCTTTTTCCAGTTTGTCGTGTTTAACGCATTCTAACACATCTTAACACATAAGCATGCATCCATAGTCTATACTTAGCATGTTTAGGCACGTATAATCATTCGTACATCATTTAAGCAAGTATAAGCATACAATCCACCACACGACCCATAATCTACACATATACTTAATTAACTCATGTAATGTCACCAACGACGGAACCCGGTACTAATGTATTCCCAAAACGACTCCCAATGATCCTCCAGATCATTGAACCCTGGACAATCCTAATTTGACCCGACTCAACTAACCCAGTTAAGTTTGTTTATAAACGTTTCTCGCTAAGGTAGACTTATGTGTTTATAAAATGTTGACCCAAACATGCCGGGTGTCACATACATGGTGATTACAGTTTACAGTATGGACTTCTTAGGGACTACCTTGAAGAGTTGATGAGGGCAAACCCAGGAAGCACTATTAAGGTAGAAGTGGAACCAGTTGCAGATCCAAATGAGACAACCAGGATATTCGAGAGGATCTATATCTGTCTTGGCTCATTAAAACAAGGTTTTAAAGCCATTGGAAGAGACTTGTTAGGGTTGGATGGTGTCACACCACGTCAATGGCGGAAACACGTGGCGCAACGCTCGAAAGCATATCAAAGTCAAGATTAACACAAACTATATTTAATTAGAAAAGATCAATTTATTAGAATGTCGAAAATGAGTATCTCGTTCCATTATTGCACAATGCATTACATAAAACGATAAACATTAAGTTTCAATGTGAGGTACTTCCGTTTATGTTCCAACCCGATGGTGACAAGGAATGAAACCCCGACCAGTATCCGACATTCCGAATTCCACCGCACTAGCCCCATATCTATCCAGCACTTAGTTACCTGAAAGATATGTTTAAAAAGACGTCAATATATAAAATATTGGTGAGTTCACAGGTTTTAGTTACACAACACTAACATTTTCACAACCATCGACTCGACTCACTTTACCGTATAATTACTTTCCCATTAAGTAATTATACTAGGATCTTGTCGATCGATATTCCGTTTTTACAACCTGTGCGAAACCTGCACAACTTGTGGCCTTTGTAAGGAGTAGCTAGCTCCTACAAACTATAATGATGAGCAGTCCCTTGAGCCCCATAACCAAACCAAGACTAATAATAATGCCCCGCTCCAAGTCGTTACTCGGTTTTCCCACGACTTAAGTTCAGAATATATGCACCCCAGGCACAACCTAATGCATAATCGACGCTATCGATTAGGGGTGGGCCTTGTCAGGCACCAATAGTACTATCCAAATATTCTTTCGGTTTCATTTCCCTGAATTAATGATTACGGAAGAGAGGACTCAACCCCGAGTGGCGTTCACTGCTCAAGTACTCATCATACCACTTATCACAATTTATCCTTTGAAAACCTTTTCAACATGTGACAATATTTGACAAACATATCTTTCCCCCAGTTAAAACAGTAAAATGGGGCCGTGAAACTCACCTGAACACTGTCTGGCTCACTAGGTAGATAGCATAGAGGGTCTCGCACCTACAAACGTCCTGGACGTATGAGTCACTATTCCTATAGTGCATGTGCCTTGGCAAGTTGTACACCCAACTCCCGACCACAAGTTATTCCAAATCCCGTTTAATTAAGCGCGTATCCTAGGTTTCGTTGGCGTCACATTACCCTTTGTTTTACAAGTTATATATTACTCTTGTTAATATTTCCTTAACTTGCATCTTATTATCATCGACTCGACTTCACTTAACATATAATTATTTTCCCATTTAAATAATTATACTTAAGATCGCATCGCTCGATATAATATATATTTCAACGTTCGACCCGACTCACTTTGCCACACATTTGTTTTCCCATTTAAACAAATATGCTAAGATCTTGTCGTTCGATTGTATATCCTTAACACCCGATTCAACTCACCATACCGTATATTTATTTTCCCATTCAAATAAGTATACTAGGTTCTTGTTGGTACGGCATACACATGTATATATCCTCGTCTACTCGTCTCGTTTTCCTTCCCACATATCTACTTTCCCATTAAGTAGATATACTAGAATTTTGCCGAGACGAGTGTACATATATATAAATGTGTAATTTTCTTGTTAAGCATATATGTTTGTTTAACGTCTTATTGGTTTATGTCATACTTTTCTCCCACGAATAATTCCCTTAACACTTAGGAAAGTGTTTGTTAGTTTTCACCCATGTATATATATATTTTACTTCCTAAAATATATATTTTCTCATCTTGCCGCAATGGCATTTTTCTCATGATTTGTCCGTGTACGGTTCGTTAACGCGTCTTAGTTCGATATCTTAACTCGATTAGTTACTTTTTCCAAGTTTTTCCCAACATGTGTTTTATAGAAATATTATCCACATTTCTAACCCATGTTACTTGGAAGGTTTGTATTTTAGCCCAACTTGTTAACTTAGATACAAAAATGCTTCCAATACTTTTACATTCCCATTTATATAAAAGTATTCATTTTTGTATAAGTTTCTCAAGTTTGCTTAACATTTTTATAAAATCTCTATTTTATAAAAATCCTTATTTTAAAACCCTTTGTATTTTTATAACTTTCAAAATACACTTTTATACAAAATACCCAAGTATTTCTACTAGTATTTACAAAAATCATCCTTAGACTTTATTACTTACATTTTTTTTTGACACCAAGCTTTCCATACTTGTATTTTTGGACTAATAGTTTCTAAAATATCCATTTTAGTCCTCTAACTTTCAAAGTTACAACTTTAGTCCCTTAACTTCCAAAAGTTGTATTTTTCCACTCTAGCTTCCAAAGTTAACATTTTTCACTCAAAATAGTAAACTTTGAAGATTCAACTTTTTATTGGTAAGTTATTTTTGTATCAAAACACTTATGTTAGTCTTGGATTTCATATGGAAGACTACTTATATGTGTGTTTTATGTATTTGTCCATTTTATCAAAATATCATTCATCTAAGTAAGCTAACTTAGATTTTCCATCTTCTTCATTTATGAACTTCTAATATGTTTTACCACATATTATGCCATGTAAGATCATAATAAGATGATTTAAAGTTATTTTTAACATATTCAAGTTCACTCATAATCTTAACCAAAACATCATCCTACTTAGCTTTAAATGTAAACTTTACATATTTCAAGATTATATCTCCATCATCATCAAATCCATGATTTATTTTCATATCTTTAATCTTTCATTTTACACATGTAAAACCTATTAAAGATTATGTTCAAACCTCTTTTTAAACCCTTCATGTACAACTTTCTACTAAGAACACATACATGAATAATAATAATCAAAAACAAGATTAAGAATGCTTACTACTAGCACAAGGCTAGGGAAGACAAACACCTTGGATTTGAGAGGGGTTTAGTGTGTTCTTCCAAGTGGTTTAGCTCCAAGCTCTTGAAACACACAATAGGGGTTTGGATGATGGATTGTTTAGGAGTAATTTGGAGATGTAAAAACTTGAAAGAAGAGTGTATGGGGGAGGGATGAAGTTCACGGCTCAAAGGAAAGAAAAGGAAGAAGAAAACTTGAATGTGTAAGTATCTAACACATGTTTATGTAGTGCTATCATATGTAATCTTCCATGGATTGCATGTAATCTTCCCAAAGATTCAAGAGATCTTAAGAAGTACAAAAATGATCTTAGATGGGTGTGTGGAGTGTGTGTGTGCCGTGAGGTAGGGAGAGAGTGGGAGAGGTTATGTGTAAATCTTGGCTAAATCTTTATGATCCTTTATAATCTTCACCTAAGATTTCATTGCATGCATGTGTGTACTAGAGCATCATTAGGTTGATTTTGGTCTTGGATTTTATGGCCATTGGCCGAAAATCATCCAAGGGGGACAATAAAGTGATTACTTTTGCACTAATGTTCTCTTACACCTTTTGTCCTTATGTAAAGCATGCCTTGCACTTAGGATTATAGATTATCATCATAACACACACATGTGTATAATTATGCCCTTATAGGCCGGCCCTTAGAGGGGTTTGGTGGGGTCCACAACTTCAAATAATTACCCATTGTTTGTTATGTTTAATCCCCCGTCGTTCGGGTGTCGTTCGGGTATTTTTCGGGTTTTAATCACGCGTTATCCGGACATTAAAAATACCTTTAATAACCCTTAAATATAGTCTAATTTAAGCGTTGATTGGTTATTTAGGCCTTTGCCGGGTGAAATTATGAGTTATACGCGTATCGGGTGCGGTACGCGCATTTTATTCGTTACCGGGAGATTTGTACAAGACGTTTTCACTTATGGTTTTGGAGTTCCAAAACTTATTATATTTCGTGAAAATACCCTTTATTTTATATCCTGGGTGTCCGGGATCCTTTTCGTTTATTTAATTATTACTGGGTAATTGCCAACGTCCATACCGGATAGCTTATTCGCACATGATCCAATCATGTTTTACCATTAAACGTATGCATTTCTATGCACTATTTGGAAATTGCTATCTCCTAAGGCCTTGATAATTAAATTACGCATAATTGCATTTAATTACGTTAATCATATACTAATTAATCTGTACGGAATTACCTTATTTTTGCCGGTTGTTACATTCTCCCCCCGTTAAGAGAATTCCGTCCCGGAATTCAATTCAAGTTACCCATCACAATAGTATCCTTGAACAGGGCGGGGTGTTTGCGCTTCATGAGATCTCCTCTTTCCTAGTGAGCCCAGATTCATGCTCGGCTCACGCTTAGTGCTCTAACAAACACAATGTCATAGTTCAACTACGACTAAGCTCTTGGTCATCCTACCTTGACACATCTATCGGTTTCCCGAAGTAGTCGAGCTTATCGTCAACCGGACTTCCGCCGGTCGAGGAATTGACCAAAACTTCCTCAGTCTGGGCTTGCAGGATTTACCTAGAGTCCCACTAAGCTCTTACGATAGTCCGAGCTTAATCATCACGAGGCCAATTTTGATCGATATCTCCGTACCACCGAAGTATTAGGAACTTGGCCTACTACAACTCTAAGCTTATTGACACCTCCTCGGAGTATGACTCTCAGTGAGAACCTATTATTAGGCCGAAGTTCTTAAGGCCTTCGCCTTATCTGTATGACTTCTTAATAGGTTCGCATCTCATCCAAACAGTCTTTAATCTGCAAGATCTACTGGCCATCTCTCGAATAACCTAAACCAGGTTATGTATCTATCTCCGTCTGTCAATCGATGTACTGGAGATTTACACGTATGCCCTCCAAGGGCTTTGAGTAGTACACCCCGCACACTGGGATGCTAATTCCTATCACATAGGAAATTTTGGCGATGAAGCTCATGGGTTCGATCTGCCACGAACATCAATCGTGTCAACACGGAACAATTCCGTCAAGTACATTCAATTTGTTCGAGAATGACAAGCCATACTCGTCTCAAATCAAGTATCCCATGCTTGTGCACAAAGTCTGTCGAACTTGAGGTAGAGTGACTACTACAATCCGACATAATGTAAATCGGCAATTCGGTGCCTAGCCACGACTCTCCGAGAGTATAGGTAGCTATCCAGATGCCTCATCTCAGAGCTATAGGTGAGTAAGGAATGAGAGGGCTCCAAACAACAATCAATCATCACTTGGGTCACATCTGACCCCGGGACACCTCGGGTGTCATGGTGATGTCAAACAGGTGATCTTTCCGTACCACATAAAAGTCCCCTTGGAAACCTCGTCGGGGATTCCATTTTATTTATCCTTCGGCTCGACTCACTTTACCGTATGTTTACCTCCCCATTAAGATAAATATACTAGGTTCTTGTCGACCGAACAATCACATTCAAAATGGGACTTTATTTCCGTAGAATCCTCTGGGTACTGAATCGCTGCTTTCCTCCTGAGTAATTGTGGTTAATGGTACTAGGACGCTTAGTATGGACTGATGGAGGTCGAAAGTTTTTGCGTCGCTTTCACCCCTCAGTTCCCTTACATTAAGCAGTGTATACATGGCGCCCGGGCCGTACGATTTCACAATCCTCGAGAATTACTAGCCGACTCAAACACCAACGATAAGATGCTTCCAGCACATAGGCCTATACCGAAAAGAGATATATGAAACATCATAAATTGTTGTCGCAATGAACAACGTATGAGGTTTATTATGACATATCAACACGTTGGCCCCCATTGCGACAAGTATACAGAACACCAGTAGCTACCCAAACCGTGGGTATCCAGTACCAGTTCTGTTATATGTGCTTCATGGGCACTAGTGTTCTATCGTCAATAGCAACCTAGTAAATCAATTCCGAATAATACAGGCCACATGCCCTTACATTGACCTTCAGATCTTATGCAGAGATCTGAGTGAAAGGAGTCCTGAAACCGGAACCCTCACTCATCGAAGATTCCATCCTTTCGGAATCTTTTCGAGCAAGTGGTGAAATCGAGTCATAGATGCATGCATTAGACATAGATTTCACATTTGGCTTGACGGCTCCACGCGCCCAAGTCGTTACTTACAAGGACAAACGACGACTGAGATCGCACCACAAAGCGATAGTCCTGAGCCTTCCCATAAGGCATCCCATTCAATAACTCAGTAGTCACACATAGGGGCGAACTGTGTAAGCCTTCAAACTCTTCCTGATTAGTCAGGTGCCATACGCCCTGACCTGGCAGCTCACATTACTATGGTGTCTCCAACAGCGTCTATCAAGGATAAGGGGTTTTGCTCTAGCGCGAGCAATGCTACTTAAAGATGACTGGGAACACCATTATCGACTCAAGGTCGACATTGTATTCCATTGTTCCTAGAATCTACGCCACGACACCAAGGTAGGATAGACCTTCCATCAAAGGAATAACAACATTAATCGATGGGTCGAGACGATCAACCATCTTAACCCAGTAGTGTGGCACCTCTAAAGAGTAGATAATGCTGCACGCCCTTCTGGATTTAGGGTTCATAAAACCTCTTAATCATGTACCAGGGACTTCACCAATGCATGCCCATGGGTGGGTCCACGACGGTATTCCCATAACCATCGGTATGGTACGTATGACTCCAAACGAATCCACTGGTGCGAGCAATAAATGATTTGAACCTTTCAACTCATGCTAGTCCCAAGGGTATAGATCATAATATCGCTCATAAATTCTCGATACCTTCCTGTTCGAGACGTATTCGAAATCCCTTATCACAAAGGCTAGTCTCGCCTTGTCACGTGTAGATCACAGGGTTTCTTCCCGACATCGATTTGCATAACCGATCGCTGGGCGACCGAATTGCACGTAACAGGTTAGCACTGGACACAGCGTCACTGGTGCCTCGGATTCCGAAGATGTGCCGCTCACGAAAAGCGTGAGCATATACAGGGGTCGGCACATGACTCGGTCATCTACTCAGACGACCACGAGATTCAGACTTTAGGGAAATACACCCGTAATCACCAAGGCTAGAGTGTCTAAGCACGACTGTTAGAAAGTCCGTTGAACACCGGAAATCCTACATAATCAATGTCGGCACTACACAATCAAACAAATAGAACAATGACGGCACGAGGGGTTTAGGTGATGTCTCCATTCCGAGAGAAACAAGAGCGATGCATACGACCAATCATCACGTCATCGGGGTAATCCAACAGCTGTAGCAATACGCCCTCTGAGCAACACGACAGTAGAAACAACATGGCAACGCCAGCGACATATCCACGAAGCACATCAACTAGGGAACACTGTCCGGGAGTGATACGAAAATCGAGAAGCATGACGACAAGGCAACACTGCAACAAGGACCGCATGACACAGAGAAATACGACGGCAAGGCTACACTACTGCAGGAGCAGTAAACAACAGGAATGCATCATTGACAATGCAGCGTAACCACCTGGATACGCAACTAGCAAAATGATGCAACTGCAAGCATGCACAATGGCTGGGGGGGTAACACAGCAGCACGAATGCACGCGACAATATGACGCTTAACATGGAGAATCCACAGTCCACATCAACAGAAAATTCTGTTCTGGTGAGCACACATCCCCGTGCGCCTCAGGTCACTTGTGGAGGTGGAAATTTCATTCGTACCCTCGGCCTTGAGCCTAACCTCCATAGGCTCAATGGTAGGAATGGTTGGGTTGGCCGGCGCACCAATCGTCATAACATGAATGGGAACGACGGGTTCCACATAATTTAGCTGACTTCTCAAGCCGATATTGTTCATGGAGAGAACGACCATAGGCTTGTTATGAGTCACTCGGACAATGGCAACAGAAACATCGACAGTTTCCACTGAGGCCTGAGAACCATTGACAATGTTAGGCTTCCTAAGAGCCCAAGGGATGATAACTAGTAGTTCAATGAAAGCCTCAAAGAGAATGGAATTAATAACAACAAACTCCACAAAGACACATAGATGGTCATAGCGGCCTGGAAAGGGTCATAGAGACGTCTTCGTTAATATCATTCACTTCTGCAGGAGCCTCAAATAGGTCAACAACGTCAACTCGAGCAGAGCCATAGAACGACATCATCAAGCTCAATATGGACTGTACAGACAATGACAACAATAAACTTAACAATAGACATAGAAACCACGACATCAAGCCCGACAAGTGCTACCGAACCACTGACAACAACAGACTCAGCGAGAGCTACACACTTAATAGCGTCAACAGGACTTGCTTGAGCCATAGGATAATAATAGGAGCAACAACGTCAGGCTCGACCGGAGCCTTAGACTCGTCGCAGCTATTATATGTGTGGTGACTGGTATCCATAGGACCTGGAAACCAACCTACAACTTTCCCGATAACAAGGATAGTGGTCACAACGAGCATAGCAAGTAGAGGTAGAAGGACCACGATAAAATGAAAGCGATACCGACTCTGGCAAACCAGTCGAGTCATTCTTCTCATTAGGGTCTCCTTACATGCTATCTAGCACCGATAGTAATTAGCTGGAATGCCTCTCTGTCACTCAGGCGAGGCCGGTGAACTTTCTTCCTGATATGCCATGCCGTGAGAGTATCGAAATACGGCAAGAGATTAGACAGGTCACCGTGTCCACAACGAATGGACCTTGCAACCTTAGTTTATAAATCACCGTAACGAGGGGACGCAACGTCTTGACAACTTCGGGGATTGACAAAACACCTTCCATCAATTGTCGACCAATAATTCACTAGTCTCGATACCGCGACGACGGTGATGGACACTCAACATTGCAACAAGAGCAATAGGATTGTCGTCCCACGGGTAAGTTTAGTTTAACAGAATAACGTGACCACATTTAGTAGTCTGCCACTTGATTATCGAGGGGGATTTTAATGTCAGCAAAAAGCGTCTTGCAACATTCTGACAATCACAGAACACTCTTATGATTACGGTTCCCAAAGTGTGGTTCCACTTTCTAGGATTTATGGCGGATTCTGGCACAGTACACGTAACGAGCCTACTCTGGCGTTCCTCGACTGGAGCGAGACTACCAACAATCCTTGAAAAACAAACAGGAGGTAGATAGAAGAGTCTGATGATAACCTTTGCACCTCAGGAAGGTAGTATGACATATGTACCAACATGCTGAGTCCATCACAATTCATTTTCCGAACACGATCCAGCGCCATTGCAAAGGTTGTTAATCCATACTAGAATACTCACTACACCGAGTAGTGGCTTCCCACGAGTTAATCGTATGCACTTCCGAGTGAGTCCATTGCCAAACGCCGACTGGGGCTTGCTTGTTCTACTATACGCCGTCATCCTTTTACTGGCAAACCATGTCGCAGTCACGATTAGTGGCCGGAATTCTGACATCATCAGAGTTTAACAAAGCACTCATGTCTTGTGCAATGCGGCATGCTGCTTTCATCAGCAGTCCATGACTGCATGGGAACAACCAATACTGTTGTTTCAGACAAGGGCTACCGAGCTTTCAGGGTAACAATGATCAAGCTTCCTAATCCCGCAACTTCGATTCTGTCTTCCAACCGGAGAGGAAAAATATCCAACCCTTGAAGACAACCTGGGCATGCGTTAGGTCGAACATGACTTATTCACCATGATAACACCGCAGCACACGGCCACGAGTCTCATATTTAATCCACGCAGGGTCCCGCTCTCTAGACGCACTAGTCTAGCAGGGACGCACCCTAAGTCTTCACTGGGTTCCAAGTTTAGCATTCCTTGCATCGTTCCAGGCATTTAACTCCCATGCAAGGATGTTTTCGTCTCCCGTCTCTATCCGATGCGAAGATTTACGTCAGATTGCTCAACTGAGTAGACGTTCGAGCTCTTCCGTGCTCGTACCTTAAAGGTGATGTCGAAGAAAGCTTATTAGGTTAGCTAGGATCAAAATAAAGGAACATCGGCGAGACCTCCCATTTAACCCATTGATCAATCAAAACTAAGACTGAATCTAAAGGACAAGAACAACTAAGACAAAGAGTGATCACCAATCCCGGCCCTAGCGCCCACCAAGGTTACCGTGCACCCCAAACTATTATTACGTGTGCACCCGTAATGATAATTTGTGTTGCCAGGTAATCTTGTTGCCCGCTAGTTCCGAGCTTCCCGATCCAAAACCGAGATTTCATACAACAAGTCTTGATCCTCCAAATCATAAACAACGTGGCGACATCCATTAACGCGATAGAGATTAGTCCTTCCGATCATCCCGCCTACAGGCAGGCAGGTAGGCTCCTCGTAGACCACAGTACCCTTCCTCTTGGCTGGTACCGGTGATTGATGCAGGAGCGCGGACTATTGTGAAGCGTGACACAACAACCTTACTGGCAAAATATCCGTACTACGTATATGTATTAACTTAATCTTAGAAAACCGGATTCCTATGCAACATAAACATCTTATCCGCATTTTCTAATACTTCACATATTGACACACATGGCTAGTCGGTCGGAATTTCCCCTTGTACAATCCATGTACAATCTTCTTTCTTTTCTGAAAATATTTTGTTGTGTTTTATTTTTGAAAACTTCGTTTTCGAGCCAAAACCGGTTATAGTCTAGATTTTTCAAAAATGCTAGTTCGCTACAACCTTGGCTCTGATACCACTTCTGTCACACCACGTCAATGGCGGAAACACGTGGCGCAACGCTCGAAAGCATATCAAAGTCAAGATTAACACAAACTATATTTAATTAGAAAAGATCAATTTATTAGAATGTCGAAAATGAGTATCTCGTTCCATTATTGCACAATGCATTACATAAAACGATAAACATTAAGTTTCAATGTGAGGTACTTCCGTTTATGTTCCAACCCGATGGTGACAAGGAATGAAACCCCGACCAGTATCCGACATTCCGAATTCCACCGCACTAGCCCCATATCTATCCAGCACTTAGTTACCTGAAAGATATGTTTAAAAAGACGTCAATATATAAAATATTGGTGAGTTCACAGGTTTTAGTTACACAACACTAACATTTTCACAACCATCGACTCGACTCACTTTACCGTATAATTACTTTCCCATTAAGTAATTATACTAGGATCTTGTCGATCGATATTCCGTTTTTACAACCTGTGCGAAACCTGCACAACTTGTGGCCTTTGTAAGGAGTAGCTAGCTCCTACAAACTATAATGATGAGCAGTCCCTTGAGCCCCATAACCAAACCAAGACTAATAATAATGCCCCGCTCCAAGTCGTTACTCGGTTTTCCCACGACTTAAGTTCAGAATATATGCACCCCAGGCACAACCTAATGCATAATCGACGCTATCGATTAGGGGTGGGCCTTGTCAGGCACCAATAGTACTATCCAAATATTCTTTCGGTTTCATTTCCCTGAATTAATGATTACGGAAGAGAGGACTCAACCCCGAGTGGCGTTCACTGCTCAAGTACTCATCATACCACTTATCACAATTTATCCTTTGAAAACCTTTTCAACATGTGACAATATTTGACAAACATATCTTTCCCCCAGTTAAAACAGTAAAATGGGGCCGTGAAACTCACCTGAACACTGTCTGGCTCACTAGGTAGATAGCATAGAGGGTCTCGCACCTACAAACGTCCTGGACGTATGAGTCACTATTCCTATAGTGCATGTGCCTTGGCAAGTTGTACACCCAACTCCCGACCACAAGTTATTCCAAATCCCGTTTAATTAAGCGCGTATCCTAGGTTTCGTTGGCGTCACATTACCCTTTGTTTTACAAGTTATATATTACTCTTGTTAATATTTCCTTAACTTGCATCTTATTATCATCGACTCGACTTCACTTAACATATAATTATTTTCCCATTTAAATAATTATACTTAAGATCGCATCGCTCGATATAATATATATTTCAACGTTCGACCCGACTCACTTTGCCACACATTTGTTTTCCCATTTAAACAAATATGCTAAGATCTTGTCGTTCGATTGTATATCCTTAACACCCGATTCAACTCACCATACCGTATATTTATTTTCCCATTCAAATAAGTATACTAGGTTCTTGTTGGTACGGCATACACATGTATATATCCTCGTCTACTCGTCTCGTTTTCCTTCCCACATATCTACTTTCCCATTAAGTAGATATACTAGAATTTTGCCGAGACGAGTGTACATATATATAAATGTGTAATTTTCTTGTTAAGTATATATGTTTGTTTAACGTCTTATTGGTTTATGTCATACTTTTCTCCCACGAATAATTCCCTTAACACTTAGGAAAGTGTTTGTTAGTTTTCACCCATGTATATATATATTTTACTTCCTAAAATATATATTTTCTCATCTTGCCGCAATGGCATTTTTCTCATGATTTGTCCGTGTACGGTTCGTTAACGCGTCTTAGTTCGATATCTTAACTCGATTAGTTACTTTTTCCAAGTTTTTCCCAACATGTGTTTTATAGAAATATTATCCACATTTCTAACCCATGTTACTTGGAAGGTTTGTATTTTAGCCCAACTTGTTAACTTAGATACAAAAATGCTTCCAATACTTTTACATTCCCATTTATATAAAAGTATTCATTTTTGTATAAGTTTCTCAAGTTTGCTTAACATTTTTATAAAATCTCTATTTTATAAAAATCCTTATTTTAAAACCCTTTGTATTTTTATAACTTTCAAAATACACTTTTATACAAAATACCCAAGTATTTCTACTAGTATTTACAAAAATCATCCTTAGACTTTATTACTTACATTTTTTTTTGACACCAAGCTTTCCATACTTGTATTTTTGGACTAATAGTTTCTAAAATATCCATTTTAGTCCTCTAACTTTCAAAGTTACAACTTTAGTCCCTTAACTTCCAAAAGTTGTATTTTTCCACTCTAGCTTCCAAAGTTAACATTTTTCACTCAAAATAGTAAACTTTGAAGATTCAACTTTTTATTGGTAAGTTATTTTTGTATCAAAACACTTATGTTAGTCTTGGATTTCATATGGAAGACTACTTATATGTGTGTTTTATGTATTTGTCCATTTTATCAAAATATCATTCATCTAAGTAAGCTAACTTAGATTTTCCATCTTCTTCATTTATGAACTTCTAATATGTTTTACCACATATTATGCCATGTAAGATCATAATAAGATGATTTAAAGTTATTTTTAACATATTCAAGTTCACTCATAATCTTAACCAAAACATCATCCTACTTAGCTTTAAATGTAAACTTTACATATTTCAAGATTATATCTCCATCATCATCAAATCCATGATTTATTTTCATATCTTTAATCTTTCATTTTACACATGTAAAACCTATTAAAGATTATGTTCAAACCTCTTTTTAAACCCTTCATGTACAACTTTCTACTAAGAACACATACATGAATAATAATAATCAAAAACAAGATTAAGAATGCTTACTACTAGCACAAGGCTAGGGAAGACAAACACCTTGGATTTGAGAGGGGTTTAGTGTGTTCTTCCAAGTGGTTTAGCTCCAAGCTCTTGAAACACACAATAGGGGTTTGGATGATGGATTGTTTAGGAGTAATTTGGAGATGTAAAAACTTGAAAGAAGAGTGTATGGGGGAGGGATGAAGTTCACGGCTCAAAGGAAAGAAAAGGAAGAAGAAAACTTGAATGTGTAAGTATCTAACACATGTTTATGTAGTGCTATCATATGTAATCTTCCATGGATTGCATGTAATCTTCCCAAAGATTCAAGAGATCTTAAGAAGTACAAAAATGATCTTAGATGGGTGTGTGGAGTGTGTGTGTGCCGTGAGGTAGGGAGAGAGTGGGAGAGGTTATGTGTAAATCTTGGCTAAATCTTTATGATCCTTTATAATCTTCACCTAAGATTTCATTGCATGCATGTGTGTACTAGAGCATCATTAGGTTGATTTTGGTCTTGGATTTTATGGCCATTGGCCGAAAATCATCCAAGGGGGACAATAAAGTGATTACTTTTGCACTAATGTTCTCTTACACCTTTTGTCCTTATGTAAAGCATGCCTTGCACTTAGGATTATAGATTATCATCATAACACACACATGTGTATAATTATGCCCTTATAGGCCGGCCCTTAGAGGGGTTTGGTGGGGTCCACAACTTCAAATAATTACCCATTGTTTGTTATGTTTAATCCCCCGTCGTTCGGGTGTCGTTCGGGTATTTTTCGGGTTTTAATCACGCGTTATCCGGACATTAAAAATACCTTTAATAACCCTTAAATATAGTCTAATTTAAGCGTTGATTGGTTATTTAGGCCTTTGCCGGGTGAAATTATGAGTTATACGCGTATCGGGTGCGGTACGCGCATTTTATTCGTTACCGGGAGATTTGTACAAGACGTTTTCACTTATGGTTTTGGAGTTCCAAAACTTATTATATTTCGTGAAAATACCCTTTATTTTATATCCTGGGTGTCCGGGATCCTTTTCGTTTATTTAATTATTACTGGGTAATTGCCAACGTCCATACCGGATAGCTTATTCGCACATGATCCAATCATGTTTTACCATTAAACGTATGCATTTCTATGCACTATTTGGAAATTGCTATCTCCTAAGGCCTTGATAATTAAATTACGCATAATTGCATTTAATTACGTTAATCATATACTAATTAATCTGTACGGAATTACCTTATTTTTGCCGGTTGTTACAGATGGTGCATTCATGAAAGGTCCTTCTCCTGGTCAAGTTCTCACTACTGTTGGGGTTGACAACAACAACATGATTTATCCTCTTTCTTATGCAATTGTGGAAGCTGAGAACATCAACTCTTGGACATGGTTTCTAAATGTGTTGGTGATGACTTGGAACTTGGAAGTAATTCAAACTTCACATTTATTAGTGATAGACAAAAGGTTAGAATATCAACATGTATTATGTTTTAAAAGGCTTAATCTTATCATGCAGTTGTATAATTATCATTGACATTTGTTTGTAACATGGTATTCTTCAAGCAGTCACAAATTTGTATCCATGTGCTGAGCACAGGTTCTGTCTTAGACATATACATGAGAACATGAGGACTACTTTCAAATGTGGTAATCAGTACAAGGAAGTCATTTGGAAAATAGCAACTGCTGCAACAGTTGTGCAATTTGAAAGAGAAATGGATGAGCTGAAAACCATGGACTCTGAAGCACATATGTGGTTATCAAATATCCCACCAAAACACTGGACTAGATCATCCCACCAAAACACTGGACCAGATCTCATTTCTCAGGTAATTCATAAAATGTTAGTATTGTTTAGTGTTTTAAACTGTTTAATATAACTTTACCATTTTATAAACAGGGAGGGCTATATCTGATGTACTCTTAAACAACATGTGTGAGGTATTTAATTCTAAGCTAGTAAATGGTAGAGATAAGCCCATTATCACAGCTTTAGAATTCATTAGAGAATGCCTCATGAGGATAATAGTGAATGTTTTACATGTTATTGACAAAAGTGATGGTCCATTGACACCATATGCTACCAATCAGTTAGCTATAATAAAGAAAGATGCTACCAAGTATTCAGTTAGTTGGAATGGGGATGCACACTTTCAAGTGTCTTATGGTGGTGACCAATGTGTTGTCAATGTAACTGAAAGAACATGTAGTTGTAGAAAGTGGGAGATCACAGGAATATCTTGCAAACATGCAGTGGCAGCAAATTGGGATATGGCAAGTCATGGTCAACAGGTATGTAACCATGTTTTGGGTCTTGGTGAATCAGTTTGCAAATATATAAATGTATTTTTATTGAACAGGCTGGGCTACCAGAGAGTTGGGTGCACCAAACATACAAGCTGGAAACATGGAAAAATGTATACAGTTACAAGATTTTCCCTATCAATAGCAAGTCTTTATTGGCCAAGTCTAAAGTACCAACTACCCTAAAACCTCCATATCATCTCAAACAAGTGGGAAGACCCAAAAAGAAAAGAAAGAGGTATGCAGATGAGATAGAAGATATGACAAAGGGTGGGAAGTTATCTAAGAAAAATGTGACTGTCAAATGTGGTAAGTGCAAAAACTTTGGCCATAATAGTAGGACTTGCAAAGGCCAAACATTGGAACATGAAGGCAAAAGTAAATCCAAGAAGAAAGGTGCTAAAGTTAGTGATAAAGATGTTGCAACTAAACCTGTTGGGAAAAGGAAGAAGACTATTGCAAGAAGAAAGCAGACTTCAACTAAGGACAATGGGGTTGTAGGTGGTGGTAAGAAGTCCAAGGGAACCAGAAAGAAGAAGGTCTGATGGTCTGTAATGGTCTTTCAAGTTTACTATGTATGCCTTTCTTTTGAACTGATGGTCTGTAATGGCTGTAATGCCTTTCTCTTTGAACACTTTGTGAACCTTATGTTTGTTATGTGTCTTTTTATGGATCATGATCATGGTTATTAGTATGGTGAATGTTTATGGTTGTTATGATTATTGTTAACAATGTTTGGAATAGACTTGTTATAGTCAAAGGGTTTATAACATGTATGGTTAGACTATATAATAGGTTTGTGGTTAAAGCAACTGCAGTCAGTAGACAAAATGGGTCAAATGGGTTTGTAGACAAAATAGGTCAATTCTGGTTAGACTATGTAACAAGTAAAGATGCAGCATTGTGTAACAGGTTTGTAATAACTACTAATGGGTCAAATGGTTCCTAAATGGTTTGTAATAACCACTAATGTGTAACAACCTTGTAGATAATACAGTCATCATCCAAATGGGTCCCAAATGGGTCAAAATGCATCACATTAACAACAACCAAATGAAACAGTCGATACATTAACAACTTCCAAAATGCATTACATTAACCAAAACAGTCATTACAATAACACCTTCCAAACAACAACCAACAAAGATTTTACATTACAATAATAACTTACAAACAACAACCATAATAATCATCCAAGTAAAAAACAAGTATCTCTTCAACTTTGCTACTTCAGTTTCAAGCTTCTTGTTCGAATCCTGAAGGTTCTTGTTTGCAGATCGTAGCTCAGTGTTTGAAGATCGTAGTTCATTGTTTGAAGATCGTAGTTCATTGTTTGAAGCTACTAACTCAATTTTTGAAGTTTGTAGGTAATTGTTTGATTGATGAAAAACCTTAGCTTCAGCCCATCCAATGAAAACTTTACCACATTCAGGACATGAGTAAAACCTTCGACCAAGATTTCTTGATGTTCCAGAGACCTTGATTATTGCAGCCCTACCACAAACACAGTAGACCGAGGAATTAGGGTTAGATGAGGAAGATGAATTTTGTGAAGCCATCTTCTTGAAGAGGAATTAGGGTTTGTTTGATGAAGAAGAATTAGGGAGCGGGGAGTTTTTGTTGGTATTTATTAATTTAAGTATTACACATTCCATTCAATTTTTCAAATTTATCATCTTTTATTAAGGTATGATAAAATACCTTAAGATCACCTGGAAGACACCCTCTTTCTTTCCGACATCAAATAATTAGATTGAAAAATTAATGAATGAAAATAATAATAAATCCTAAATCCTAAATTAATATTATATAATAATAATAATATAGAATCGGAAACTTACGTGTTCAATCATAATATAATATATTAATTTAATAATAAAATTAAACAACTAATAAAATTAAAAAGAAATAAGAATAAAGCTTATATAAGTTTGACTAACTTGGCTTGAGAATTGAGATGATCAAAACGCACAGCAGGGTAGGGCAGCAGTAGATCAATAGGTGAGTAGGTTAATAAAAAAATATGATAAAATAATAGGTTTTTATACTATGGGTCAGTGGGTTTATTAATAAATTAATAAAATGTTAAAGAAAAGCCAATTGTATTATTTAATTATTTAATTCAACACTTTTGTCCTATTATATTAGCTTTCTTCTTCCCTATTATCTTGTATCTTATCTGCATCAACAACAATTCGCCAGACCACCATTACTGGCCGGAAAATCTTCAAAGATGGTAGCTTTATCTTATAGGTATCCTAATATTTGTCTAGGGGTATCCTAATACTTGTCTAGGGGTATCCTAATACATAAAATGAAGAAAAAAAGAAAAAAAAATTGCACTTCGCCAACAAAGTTGAGGGGCATCCCGGGCATCACCTGGAGTCTTCATAGATCCGCCCCTAGAGGCAGATGTGGGCATTGCCAAGTGATGATCGAAACTAGCCTACTTGTAGGTGTCAGGTTCTATTCTGATGGTCCCCCGGTTTTCTATTACCGTGCATTTACTCCAGAGAGGTTTGCATCTTGTGGAGGGTGCAACATCTGTCAAGTGGCAGGTGGCGGGAAATTTTCCGGGTGGAAGCCTTAGTGCCCCTTATGCGCAGCCTCGACTCGCTTGTGGGCCGGCCACTCTCGCGTCAGCGTGGGTTCGGTTAAGACAACAAAGTCTGACCATTATAGAGTGGCTAGGGGATTCCCCTTCTGGGGAGTTGTGATGATCTCTGCCGCAACATGGAAAATTCGCCTTCCAAAAAAAGTTAAAAAATACCAATTGAATCTAATAGAATTACATGATGCAAAATACATATCTTATTAGACATGCTACTGCGTTATCTTTGGTTACACGACACACCTTTTGTGTAGTTAAATTTAATCTTGCTATAAATAATTTTTTATTTTGTGGTTTTGCACTCTGTAGCAAGGAAAAAATGACTAGTTTTATAGAAAATCTTAACTGAGCTATATATAGTTATAATTTATTGTTTTTTGTGAGTTCCATATTTAAGTTTTAGCTGGGCTAAAAAAATAGAGCAATCTAAAATCCTACCAATTGATCCAATATAATATTATATATGGGTGTTTGGGATTGCGTTTTGCAATGGATTTTTAGATTATTGGGTTTTGAAAACGCAAATAATCAGTTTTTACTTTTTAGTGTTTGAGATTGAGTTTTAAACTGAGTTTTTAGCTATCAACACGCAATAATCTAAAAGCAGCTCCACCTATACTTTTTAAAAAACGCAGAAGCTGTTTTAAAAAATCAATCCCAAACACCCTCATAGTCTCTGCTTTTAGGTAAATTATGTCTTTGGTTTTAATTTTTCGAAAAGTACACCTTAATTTACCCATCCCCTTCATATTCCTTCATTGACTCATTGTTACCCGTCAATGAATAGTGCCATAATGGCAACTTAAATTTAAGCTCTAAAAATTTAAGAACAAAACCATGATGCGACTTTTTCTTTTATCGAGACGTAACTAAGTCTTACTCAAATAACCATTTGACTTTATTTGATCATAGATCACCAGAGATAAAATATTTAAGGGTTTTGTTTTTACTGAGCTAGCTTATTAGCTGGTCGGGTGTTTTGGTGACATTAACCCAATTTTGAATTTAAGTAATCACGTATTGAAATACCCTGTCTCACCTAAGACAATTTATAGCCAATATTCAACTTTACTGTACATGAGACCCTAATCTACGTTTTAACAACATTTACATCTTCATAACGCATGTGAAAATAGATAGTTGCAGCCCTGCTTGTTTCTTCCGAGTGGTACTAGCAACCTTTTCGGTCAGGTCTTTGAGCTTCTTGGTGATGTAACAATCAAATTCGACGACAAACTCAAGTACATTTTGGAGTATTGCCAAAAATCCAACCTCCTATAAATTTGAATAACATAATAACCCTATTAACAATGCAGAACATATCAAAAGTTTATTCCAAGCTGCCATAGCCACCAAAGCCATAACCACAACGCACTACAAAATATCAGTTGTAAGGCTCAAAGGTTTGGCTCTAACTGGTTGCTTTATTCATCTCATCTCAGTTGTCGCGCTTTTAGAAAATCACGTCTTGATAGTACTTGTAGAATAACCACCAATTAGACCATGTGTAATGGAGCTTGATCTTCAAGACCCTCCTACAAATCAAGAGCATCCACCTGGAAAGTGCAATCTTCAAGCCACTCCCAGGCCTTTTTATAATCATGCCTCAGCCCAAATTTGACGAAAAACGCCCCCGGGGGCGGTGTGCTAGGCTTGAACCGGCGTTTTGGGTCAAATTACACCCGATTTACACAACCCCTACGGGTGGTCTTATACCACAACTGAAAATCAAAGGCCAATATAATGACGCCAAGCCAACGATCAACCGTACCGCGTCTCTCGGGTGAGCAACCCGTCATCGCAGGGGCGGACCTAGCATAGATCTAGGTGCCGCGTCCGTTGCTCCTCAACTTCACGCGCGTAGTGAAAAATTAGTGGAAAATTTGGTTTTTTACGAAATTTGGAAAACGTTGCTACTAAATGAAAAATATGAAAAACGTTATTACTGAAATTCATTTCTAGATCCACTGCGTCATCGTCATGAGTGTAATAGCCAATCCAAAAAAACCAAACGACAACACTGCCATAAAAAACACCAAAATATTGAAAATGCCATCAATAGTTCTATTAATTTCTAAATTAATTGATAAGATAATACACAATGAACCATCGCGTCTCTTGGATGAGCAAGTCGTCATCATCATCGAGTGTAACACTATTAATTTCTAAATTAATTTTGGTCGCCCCTAAAGGTCAATCCAATCCCCAGCCGTCGGATTAACGAGCAGATCAACGATTCACATTTTATTGGATTTAGGGGCGACACTTTTAGGGGCAATGGTCGCCCCTAAAGGTCCAAAAAAATAAAACCCCCGCCTAAATCTTTCTTTCCCTCTTCCTTTTTCCTACCCTCAAAACAAACAATTCTGCCCTCTCTCTCCTAACGAGCAGATCAACAACAACAACACACATTTTTTCTCTCAATCTCTACTCTCCTCTCATCTCATCACTCTCCTCTCATCTCTCATTACATTTTCCTTTTCTTCTTCCATCTTCACCACACCACTCGAAAGAACCCACCACCCCCCACCACCGCCGAACCATCCCCCACCACCGCACCACCCCCACCACCAGAAGAACCCCCCTCCTCTGCCCTAGCTCCTCTCCCTCTCCTCTTCTCTCTCACTGTAAGTTTTTTTTTCTTTTTTTTTTCGTTTTTTTGTTTTTTTATTAAAGTATATATGTTTAATTTTTTTTAATAATAATAATAAAAGTTGTAGGAAGCTCCGATCTACCAAACCCGTTGAAGATTCGCCCCTAATACCGATTAGTAGTCGCCCCTAATTATTATTTTTTTTATTATTTATGCCTTAAATTATATATAGGTTTGTATGTGTGTTAATTTTTTTCTTTTTTTTCTTTTTTTTTTGTTTTTTCTGTTTTTTTTTATTTTTTTCTGATTTTATATTTTTTTTCTGTTTTTTTTTTATTTTTTTTCGTTTTTTTCTGTTTTTTTTTTTCAGTTTTTTTTATTTTTTCAGTTTTTTTTCATTTTTTAATGTTTTTTTTATATTTTCTGTTTTTTTATATATGTATGTATGACTATATGTATGTATGAGTGCTTGTAAGGTTCATATTGACTTTCGCGTTTCTTGATCTGTTGTTTGTGGTTTCAAACTGGAAGTTTGATCCACTTTGTTTGGTGAAGAAAGAGTTCACCCTCACCATTGTTGCCACCATTAAAAGGCTGTTGAAACATTGTGAATGAGTGTGCCAATAATTACATAACTTTTTGTCAATATACAATACAGTTTGAAAATTAAGTTAGGGACACATCACACATCAAGAACACAAACAAATTACAATGTGAGTCATCACATGGTATATATTGACAAATATTGAACCTTTTCAACTCAAATCATACTACTTTTTTTTTGGGACAAAATTATTATCTTTTGGGAATTTTAGTTAGATTCAGTACAATGGCTGCATGCACATCAAGAACACAAAGAAATTACAATGTGAGTCATCACATGGTATATATTGACATATATGTATGTATGTATGTATGTATGAGTGTATGTATCAGTATATGTATGTATGAGTATATGTATGTATGAATGTATGTATGTATGTGTGTATGCGTGTATGCGTGTATGTATGAGTATATGTTTATTTATATTTATATGTTAATACATATTGAGACTAGTAAGACATGCTCGAAAATGAATCCCCATTTAAAACATAGTGAGCTTAGAAATACCCGCCCGAAATTGATTTAGTAATTAATTTCGGGTAGTCCCCGTTTTTGGGATTGCTTTTTGAATACTTTATCTCATTTAGGATGTGAATGTGTACTACATGATTGTTTGTTTTTGAAAGATTCGGTTGGCGTTTCCTCTTTGCTCCTCGGGTATATATTTATATTATATACTTGGGGGCTGAGGGGAAATGCTGCCGAATTTTTCTTAAACAAACAATCATGTAATACACATTCATATATGAGATAAGGTATTCAAAAAGTGGGTTTAGCAGCCTACCCTTTAGGTGTCAATAATATGTTTCATTTAAATTATCGTGCCTTAAACCCAAATTATGTTTCAGTCACATCATCATGTCGATCGATAAAAGCTAGATTAAACTAAAGAACCGTTTGGACGTTGAGTACGAAAAAGGAATTGGCAATTTCATTGAGTATGCCAAACCATTGGTCAACTCATATGGAACGATTAGATGCCCGTGTAGAAAGTGTAATAATTCTAGCTTCATAGACTTCAAAACAATGACATATCATATTCGTATAAATGGTTTCAATGAGGATTACACGCTGTGGATCTATCACGGTGAAAATACAATTACGCCATCTCCTGTAGTTGTAGATGAGGTTAGGGGAAGAAGCGATATGAATGACGTTATCGCAGACCTTATAGCCGAGCGTATGGAAGAGGATACAGACCTTAACGAAGGGGGCTCGGATACAGAGAGTAGTGATGTTCATGATGAGTTTGAAGCCCTGATAGATGAAGTCGAATCAGAAATATATCCTGGGTGTACTGATTATTCCTCCATTGACTTTATATCAAAGCTTATGAATATGAAGGTAAGGCACAAATGGACTAATAATTCGCTTGATGAGCTTCTCGGGTTTTTCCAGTCTGTACTTCCAGCAGGTAACAAGGTCCCCCCCCCCTTCGCATTACAAAGCCAAAAAGATATTAAAGAAGACTGGTTTGGGATATGAGATGATAGACGTGTGTAAATGGGACTGTGCTCTCTTTTGGAAAGAACATCAGTCGTTGCAAAACTGTCCTGTTTGTAATGAGAGTCGGTGGGTAAATAAAGACACAAGTGGCAAGAAGGTACCTCACAAGGTGTTACGATACTTTCCTTTGACCCCCAGACTACGACGCTTGTATGGCTCAAGGCACACAGCAAAAGATATGATTTGGCACAGTATCGGACGATCAGAAGATGGTATTATGCGTCATCCAGTTGATGGATCTTCATGGAAGGACTTTGATCTAAGGTACCCTAACTTCTCGAGTGAACCTCGAAATGTTCGCCTAGGGCTTGCAGCTGACGGTTATAATCCTTACGGCATCAAAAGCTCGACTCATAGCACTTGGCCGGTTATACTCACCACATACAATCTGCCTCCATGGCTATGCATGAAAGAGTCCACATTTATGTTGACCTTGTTGATTCCTGGCTCTAAATCCCCTGGGAAGGACATGGACGTTTCCTTAGGCCGTTGGTGGATGAGCTTAAGGATTTGTGGCAGACAGGCGTACATGCTAAAGACGCTGCGACAAACACGCACTTCACAATGAAGGCGGCGTTGTTATGGACTATAAGTGACTTTCCAGCTCGTAGCAGTCTTTCATGTTTGAGCGGGCAGGGATACAAAGGATGCCCGACTTGCAACGAAGACACCCCTTCAGTGCGTGTAATAGGTAAATGCGTGTATGAAGGCCATCGGCGGTTCTTAGATGCCAACCATCATTGGAGAAAAAGTTCTGAGTTTAACGGGGCACACGAGACAAGAGCCCCCCGAGACAGTTTAGTCCCGCTGACATAGATGCTCAACATGCTCTTCTACTTAATCGCCTACCAGGCAAGCATCCATAATTTGGAGGTGTTAACCCTAATCGGGAAGAATTCGAGTTGAACTGGTCCAAAAGAAGCATATTTTTTTGAATTAGAGTATTGGTCTTCTCTGCAGTTGAAGTACAACTTAGATGTTATGCATATCGAGAAAAATGTGTGCGACAGCTTGCTTGGTACTCTTTTGATGAATGAAAAGACGAAAGACAGCTCAAATGCACGAAAAGACTTAGAGAAACTGAAAATTCGAAAGACGCAATGGTTGAAAAAAAAGGGAACTAAGTGGACCAGCCCATACCCAAAATACTCATTCACCCGGCATGACCGAAAGAGTTTCTGTCAGTTTATAAAAAATGTTAAACTACCAAATGGGTTCGGATCTAATATTAGTAAGAGGGTGACAGATAACAATACTAACATTACTGGGGTTTTAGGGAACTAAGTGGACCTGCCACGTGGCAAAATAAAAAATTTAAATGGAAAAGAAATGCCACGTGAAAAAAAGGTATTAGGGGCGACACCTTTAGGGGCCACTGTGGGTTTTAGGGACCAAACAAATATGACAGAACCTTTAGGGGCAACAGTCGCCCCTAAAGCTTAAATCGCCCCTAATGACGAATTATTAGGGGCGACTGACGTCGCCCCTAAAGCTCCAGTTTGTTGTAGTGTAATCCACAATGGCCGGTTAGTACTGTAGACAACGTAGATATTCATCGATCATCCATGGCACAAAGTGTAAGATATGTTCTAAACAGAATGTCAAGCAACGGTTTAACCCCCAGAACGGTAATAAAAACCAACAACCCACGCATGTGTGTACACGAACCTTTTAAGGCTAAAAGCATTTCATCAGACACTAATTGTGCACATGTTGTACGTTAACAAACATCCAAAACGAAGGCTCAGGTAATCATCATAGCCTTTAAAGCTACGATTTGAAGCTCAAATACACATCATAGCTTCATGAATTTTAAATATATATGTTCTAGCTTAGGAAACATCCAAAACATAGCTTCATAAATTTCAAATGAAAGAGAAAGGAATAGGTTTTTTTAACAGCGAATTTGGATCGCTAATGGAAATCGTGCTACCAGCGGAACTACCCGATTATATCCATCTCTACTAGGCAATAACGTCTATACACAAATTCAGAAGGAAACCCAATAAATCTGGAAAAAACCCCTTGTGAGAATCGAACCTAGGACCAAATGGTCCCTGATGACATGGGGTCCGATCCGAATGATCTAGATAACTAGACCGAACAGTATGAACGATCGTCAGACCAAACCCGATAACCAATGACTAGTTTTTAATAAAACGATAAACTTTAGAAGAAATCGAAGTGAATAGCTAATTCACATCGGATTAGCAAGTAGAAGAGATAAATGGTATGACGGATGTCCAGACCTGCTCGGTTAAGACATAAAAGACAAAAGTAGGTAACACAAACACATCGTTGGGTAAAGAATGTTAAACGGATGAACCCCTAGGTAAATAGATGTACACGTATAACCCCTTGAACAAAAGAAAAGATGACTTTAATACTGTGGATATAGCCGAAACAGTACCCTACCTATTAAGCGAATCAACCTAATATTCAAAAACCCATGCTGTCACAGGCAAAACAGTGTCGGCTATCACTGTTCACACCGTCACCCATCATGACACGTAATTAATGCTCAGGCCATTGAGACCACTATAAATAGCCATCCAATGCGGTTGGTGAAGAAGTCAATGCACATTAACTCATTCGGCTAGAGCTCTGCCTCTGTTTACAATACACGACCAATCACTCACTTCAAAACCTTAACAGTCCCTAAGCCTTATCCCACACACAAGATGTCAACATAAAATTTTAACCGGTGAAGATCTACGGCAATCAAACACAAAAGTGATTGGGAAACTCAGGTAATTAACATACGTTACCATTGTGTGCCCAAACTCAGCCGTCAACGGAGACGTAAAACTCAGCTAATGAAGTAAAATCCCAATGTCTGTTAGTTAGCAACTAATACAATTTTATACATCGGTCCATGACTAGGGGTGTTCACGAGCCGATCCGAGCGGAGCTTTGCTCATGCTTGGCTTGTTTACAAACCGAACCGAGCGGAGCGGCTCATTTACAATCGAGCCGAAAATCGAACGAGCATTCTTCGAGCGCAAATTTTCCGAGCGAGCGCCGAGCGAGAATCGGGCGGAGAGTAATTTGGACGATCATAAAATTACGATGTTTTCTTCGATGTTTTCGGGTGACAACTAAGGTCGAACTGTCCGATAATAACACTAATACTAATATTGAGATCCCAGTGTCCGAAGATAAGGCTTAGAGTGAGGTTGGTGAGGCGATGAGCATATGTCAGAGAACAATTGTTGCATTGTGACGTAGGGTGATATCAAGCGACAATTAGCGATGGACGACTAATAACATAAAGAAGTCAATACTGTCACCTCATGATTTACGGTTTTACTATTAAATAACATAGTTATATTTTGTTTTCATATACTAAGTCAAATTAAATAGAATGTTATATATAAAGCCATAGATTTATCTGTAAATTGTGTGTATATTTATAATTAAATATATAATAAATAAATAAAAATTTATTCGAGCCGAACCGAGCCGAGCGTACCTTTGCTCGTGCTTGGCTCATTTACAAACCGAACCGATCCGATCGGCTCATTTACAACCGAGCGAAAGATCGAGCGAGCATTTTTCGAGCATTTTCCGAGCGAGCGACGAGCGATCCACGAGCGGCGAGCGATTTTGAACAGCCTTATTCATGACTAATAAGTCTCTACAATTGCATATATATGTAACAAAATTTTAAACATATACTGTTCATGAGACCTTAAATAAATTGTATGAACATTAATTGTATAACAAAGAAATTGCCACAACCATCACAAACACGATTAGCACATACTGCCATAAGAAGCATGGTTACACAATGAACAATTTATTTATTTATAATACAATCTCGATCATAGACTGAAACTTATAGTCTTCACTATGATTAACCTTACCGGCCAACATAGCTAATAAGGGAAGTAGATATTCAAACCCTTAAACTTCTCTTTAGTGATTTCATCTATAGTATGACTCATTTCATTAGTCAAATGGTTCGTCCAATCTCCAACTTTACCTTTCCTAAAAAACGAGCCATTTGGTATACCTTCGCGAAAATTCCCATGCTTACCAACCTCACTTAAATTTTCAAAAGTACAGAGTTCAATAATTCCTTGCACCGCACCTTCGGCCTCTTCCTTCTCTGTGAAGGGGTAGCCCAAGAACTTAGCAAGTCGCTTCACAATGTTCACAGTATCTGTTTTCAAGTCCTCATACGTTAAGAATAAAACAGTTTCCGGGTGTTCTAAACTCTCCTTATGGTATCCTTTCACATGGTCCCAATACGGTCCAACATATGGCGTGATACCTTTACTAAACGGCTCAAACGCCTCTTCAAATGTCAATGGACGATGTGATTTGTCTCTCAGCTTATTTGCAAAATGGAATGTAGAGACCAAAATATCTTTAGGATTTCTACATAAGTAAACTAAACGACAACCAGAATCAAGAATCGATTGAGGCAATGAAGTGTAGGGTATATGGGTAGAAAAGAGACGAGGCGAATACGCATCCGCGTAAGTAGGAGTGTTTTTAAAAATTTCAATTTCAATGAAGGGTATACAGACATGAGGGTTGGAGACAAGTAGAGGGTGAGCTGAAAGATCATTCTTTTTATATTGGTTTCTGTTTACCAAAGCAAACATGAGTGCTTTGAGCCATGTAGTGCCAGATTTGGGCATTGTGACCAAGTAGATGTCAGTTGGAAGAGCTTTAAAAGTGTCTTGTAAGGCCATTATAGTCTCAACAGACAATATACTCATCGATGGATACCAAAAACCTTGGTACATGTATACGTCCGTAAACCAACCTTTCTCCTTTGGAAGTGTTGTATGCATATCTTTGTATTTTTCGAAAATGATGGTCATATTTGCCTTTTCTTCATCTTCTTCACTACATTTAGCTGTAGCAGAAGGATGAGAGAAAGCGTGAGTAGCTAAAGGTGTCGACATTTGTAGGTTAGTTGTGTTCAGTCAATCACTGTTTTTATAGACAAAAAAATAACATTTTTTTAATATTAAATTTCTCTTACATGGATAACATATGCGTATCAAAAATAAAAAAACTTCTTATTAAATAAAAGGCAAAGATTCCATGTGATTTGATCACGTACATAAGACAATTCAAGTTTGCTCTTACATGGTTAACATATGCGTATCAAGAATAAAAAAACTTCTTATAAAATAAAAGGCAAAGATTTTATGTGATTTGATAACGTACTACGACAATTCGAGTTTGCTCTTACATGGATAACACATGCATATCAAGAATAAAAAACTTCTTATAAAATAAAAGGCAAAGATTTCTATGTAGATTTTAAAACTTTTGTTAGCTTATTGGGTCTGTTCATTTGGCAGTGTGTCTTTTTTTGTGACTTATTATTTTTTTTTTCTCGGCATTGTTTTATATTTCTCGGCATAGTGCTATACTTTGTGATCTATTATGTTATGTGATTTGGGTCTTTTGTATCATTCTTACCATTCTGATAACTTAACCCTTTAATTTAATTCTATTTTATAAAATAAAATAGAACAATTATTTGACTATTACTTTAAAACAAAACTGCTTATTTATAAAATCCATGAAACAAAGCTAGTTTTTTTAACAGCTAAATCTTTATCAACAATCAAACCTGATTCCTTACCATTTAAAAAGGTAAGATCTTATCCAACACAAACGATGTTATAGTGTGTCTAAGTGTCAAACTAACATGTTTTCACTTTCTATACAATATAACAAATGAACCACTACATTGAAATTTTTCAGAAATTTCAATAAAATTCTGAACTGCTAAAATACTCTGAAAGCTAATCATCATAATGTAATCATATTAACGTAAATCGAAATACATAAACTAACAATTTCAAATGTGAATAGTTCTAATTCAGTTTCATATATTATTTTTATATTAAGTTTACTTATTCATATATTATTTCTATATTATTTTGTGTCAAAACCCCGCATTACGACACATAATTAATAAAGTGGGTATTTTGATGTGACTTTTTTAGCATGGTTGATACTAGCGGCTCACAATATGTTTAATTATGATGTACTTTTACATCGTTACGTTTCGATGTTCAAAGCCGAGCTGCAGCTACAATGAATCGAACACATATACATACTATTTTGGGAGAAATTGGATTTTAACACCCTGAACTACAAAATTGTTTACCACCACATTGTACCTTCAACTTCTTGGCTTGTGTCACCCTCAGACTAACCATGGTTAGTTTTTTGCTGACGTGGCAATTTTTGCTGATGTGGCATATATGGTGACGTGGTCATTTTTTGTTGATGTGGCATGGTGACGTGGCTATTTGGCATATGTGGCATGATGACGCGGCCATTTTGTTGATGTGGCATGGTGACATCACATGTCACCATGCCACATCAGCAAGATTGGTCACATCAGCAAAAAACTAACCATGATTAGTTCGTATGTTATATAGGCCAAGAAGTTGACAGTATAGTGTGGTAGTGAACAATTTTGTGGTTCAGTGTGTCAGCAACCAATAATCAATAGTTCAAAGTGTTAAAATCCAATTTCCCTTATTTTGGGTAATGTTACAACTATTTTTTGGTTTTCTTTATCCTTTGCCAGTGCGATACCGATCGGACTCTCACCTTGTCCTCACCGCAATGTCGTTTAGATTCAAGCCTGCATAGTCTATAAAACCTCTTCAATACACCATGTAACGAATTTAATTCTATTTTTGTTCAATCTATTATAATTAAAATTAAAGCTAAGTTTTAACTCTAGACATGTTTAATTAACCGTGTTGTTTGCGAAGTTTTATTAATCCATTGACATACTAGAGAACACATACATCATTCTACAACCCTGCCACAAAAAGCGGGTTCAAACTTCAAATGCTAGTTAGCTACATATTCTAATGCCAAACAATAGAACATGACACACCATGTTCTAATCATTTCAAATCAAAAGCAACTTATTGTTATCTATATGTAAATTAAGTAGGTTCTATTTAGCATGTGGTAATGAAATTAGACGAGAGAATGGAATTGACGAAGTAATAGAATGAATCGTTGTCATTCCATGTCTTGTTTGGTTGCTATTGGGATGAAATAAATCATTACTTTGTGTTGTTTGCATGGAGAAAAAGATGAAAGAATAAAATCAGTGGCGGAATGGCGCTGGTGGGCGGTGGTTTATGGCAATGATGGTGAGTGGCGGAGGCGCAGGTTGGTGGCGGCAGTGGTGGCTGGGGGAGGTGGTGGTGATGGGTGGGGGCGGTGGTGAGTGATAGCAGCGGTGATGGTGATGGGTGGCGGTGGGTGATGGGGATGGTGACGGTGGGTAGAGGCGACGACGGTGGGTAGTGGTGGAGGTGATGGTTGGCGATGAATGATAGGGGCGGCGGTGGGTGGTGGCGATGGCGGGTGGTGATGATGGTGTTGGCTTGTTGTTGTGGTGGTGGTGGTGGGTAGGTGATGACAATGGTGGTGAGTTATGGTGTTATTAATGAAGGATGAAAGAGGGAATTGAATGAAAAAAAAAAACATGAGGTGAAGTTGTGAAGAGAATGATTTTGAGGGAGTAAAATGCACTATATAATTAGTGATTCCATTCTATTTCATTAACTAACCAAATATTATATTTTTCATTTTCTCATAATGATTCATTACATCTCTCATTATGTGTTAGTAAACCAAATGCTAACTTGGTTTCAATAATAGACATGCATGAGGACTTGGTTCTGGTAACGTTTTTAACTAGTGTTTGACCCGCGCTTCGCCGCGGTTTCGTAGTTCGCATTTTTTGCCGTGGGTTCATAGTTCGCGTTTAATGCGTTTAATGCTAATACAACGGAGTTATAACGTAAAACAGTTTTACAAATATGTGGAAAAGAAAACAATAAATAACATAAAGGAATGAAAGCCAAAGAAGAAAAATAAGGCTAAATCAAGAAAATACCAAGTTTCCCTATGAAAAAAATAGAACCTCGATTTGTTTAAAACCTAGGTTATTATTTTTCCTCCATTGTTTTGTTGGTCAGTGGCGAAGCTTGACCCGAAGGTTCGGGGGGTCGAAACCCTATATTTACAAAATTTTCTATACGAATACTATATAATCGGAACTTCTGCACGAAAATTCGGGGGGTCGGCCGCCCCCTCCCGTCCCAACTAAGCCTCGCCACTATTGTTGGTTACTTAAAATTATAAGCTTCTTCGCCGTCTTCATCTTCGTTCCGCGTCCCCAACGTCTTATGATTTGTGTCGTCGGCAGGAAACACTGAAACGACATGACCACCATCGGACAACTCGGCGAGTCCTCTTCCAAGACTCTGCTCTCGATGTGTGTATGGAAAAACCATATATCATATATGTGAGAGATTAATGATCTGTAGAATGTTTCTCAATAAGGTTAGCATACTAATAGCTTAATACTCAATAGTAGTCACTTTCTTAACCCACATCATGCCGTTCTTAAGCTGATGGATAAAAAATAGCCACTTATAACATAAACATAATGATAAAGAGATGAGCTGAAGCAAGTGTTCAAAGATGATATAGATTACCTGGTTTGCAATTGTCATTTAATAATCTCTACCAAGGAACATAACAAACTCACCATGTGGCAAGTAACTGTGGAAATGTAAATAATAGTAGGTGATATGTTGGTAAAAGAATTTTGTATTTTCACATAGCCACCATAATAATTTCAGGTTTGCTAACTTTCATAGTTGACTTTCTGTAATCTATTTTTTTAGAACCAAACCATAAGTATATCATTTCTTATTTTTTAGCATAACAGAGTATCTTGCAGTTGCACAATCAGCCCATTTCAACCATATAAATTATCATCTTTATCAAATTTGATAGTGCCCGTCTCTTTCACAGGCACAAACACATCGTATCCCTCAATATTTTTTAGACCTATTCTTTGTAGCAATGTTATGAGAAACAACAGGGCAAGAACATACCCAAAAACAAATGCGAAGATAACCTAAAATTAGGGCCTTTAGTCATCAACTTCCAAACACTAAAATCCTAACCATAAAAGTAAAACGGTCGTACCTGATGAAGAAGATAGCAACGGTCACAGATTAGAAGAGATGCCATGATGACGACAGTGGTGATGGACGGGATGGTTGAAGACGGCGGCGGAGCTTTCCCATCACTCTTTCCAGATCTTGAACACAGTTTCATCAAACCCAAGAAAATCTTAACACTACAAATACAATAGCCTTTGTCACCGACAAACAATAGAAGATATACATGTATCGGCGGTGGTGTTGCACCGGTGTATGCCCAATGGTTCAAAGAAAGTCGCCTATGTCATCATCGGAGGCTTTATGTTCGATAACGACGGAAGACTATGGTAGTAGCGGTGCCGCCGACATTGAAGAAAGGTGCGCAAGACTGCAAGAGCGTAGAGAGGCAGAGAGAGAGATGGTGGTGGTGTTGGTCATTGTGATGCCAGTGGTGGTATAAATGTTTGTTAGTTTGTAGAAGATAAAGAGAAAGAATTTTAATAATGATAGGAGTGGATGGTACAGAGCCCAAGAGCATTAATCCTGATCATGTGGCCTAGTGGTGAAAAGGCAGGTTCTCTCTTTGGGGAAGTCGGGTTCGATTCTCACAGGAGGCATGTGATGGATACCCCCACCCTTGTGGTGAGGTAGGTGGTTGGGAAGTGATGGAGAGACCCTTGATCCTTGTGGTCATGGGTTCGACTCCTGATCCCTCTAGGTTTTACTGGTTCACTACCGTCGTGCCTTCGGGCGGGTTTGTGGGACGGGTTTTCCCTGGAACAGGAGACGGGTGGGCCGAAGGGCTCTGTCCGTACGGACTAGAGGCCGTCTGGGGCCCCTTTCGGTCATTGGGGGCCGCATACAGAGTACCCGGCAATACTTTAGTTGATCGTTCAAAAAAAAATATGTGGAAGGCATCAAAGTAACATGTTACTGTTAACGATTGTAAATGTGGTATATATAGAATTCGTACCGTTGGATGAAGAAAGCAACGGCCAAGATTGGAACGATTACTGTTCACGTTGTGAATTTTTGTATTTATAGAATATTTAAACATCTTTTTGTAATCATTCTCCATCAATTGACATGATTTGTGGGATAGTGTTTGGTTTTTAAAATTTCTATTTGAGTTAATTGCCAATTTAGTCCTTGAGGTTTGTCAACAATTGTCACTTCCATCTAAATCTTTTTTTTGTTACATCTGTGTCCCTGAGGTTTCATTTCTTTGCCATTTTACTCATCAGCACTAACTCAGTTAACAAAAATCCAGTTACGTCAGGGGCATTTTTGTCCATACACACCAAACTTTTTCCTTTTGCCATTTTCATCCAAAACCCTATTTAAATTTATTTTGATTTTCTTTTAGATACTATCATAGTTCCCAAACACCCTCTAATTTGGATCACCTATAAAAGCCCTCATCTTTTTGTGATTCTCTGCACATCAAACGTATACACACACACACACACACACACTTGTGTGTGTTGAGAACTCCTCACCAACCGATGGCCTTCACCTGCCAACGCCTCTATCTCTGGCGCCGCCACCGCCGGCGTCCTCCTTCTCTGGTAAGTCCTTCACCATCCCGATAACTCCTCTGCTGTTTTCTGTTAATGATCAGAACCGGCAACCACCATAACCCCTCCTCCTAATTCTCATCGAACCATCATCATCCTTGCACCATCTTGATTATAATCGGTAACCAATCATCGGACCACCCCTTTTTGTTTATGATAATAGTCCGGTAAAACCATCCCTCTGTTTCTAGCCTAAATTATCAACCGAAACCCGATAACCACCTTCAGTTTTGTAACCGGACAGTCACCGGAGTTATGGTGACTGTCTTGGGTTCCTTGTCTGATTCAATATTACCGATAATATTTCCTTTGGTTTCTCTTACGAATTGTACCCGGTAACCCTCAAGTTGAACTCCAAACCGTGACCCTGTTCTCATGTTTGGGTTATGAAGTTTGACTAATTGATAACTATCGTTCTGATATAATAACCAGACAGTCACCAAATCCGGTGACTGTCACCAGAGTTTGTGTCTTCTGTGATTATCGTATGTGTGTTGGTCTCCGATTTCATCTAATTTGACGCTGGGTTGACGCTGTCGTTTGGTGGGGCCAACTGTGGGTTCGGTCGGGACGGTGACTGGATCTATGGCGGCGGCGCTGCCGTTGACGTGGAGGTCCGACGGTGATTGTAGCTCTGCCATCGAGAGAGAAATAATTTTGGTGGAGAGAGGTTGTTTTGATAATGGTGTTTATATGATTGATATTCATAAAAAAAAAGTTTGGTGTGGATGGACAAAAATGCCCCTGACTTAACTGAATTTTTGTTAACTGAGTTAGTGCTGATGACTAAAATGGCAAAGAAATGAAACCTCAGGGACACAGATGTAACAAATAAAAAATTGGATGAAAGTGACAATTTTTGACAAACCTCAGGGACTAAATTGGCAATTAACTCTTTCTATTTTGTTCTAATTCTTAGGCTGCTCGGTAAACAAACATCCTCACCCCCGTCCTCCACCTTTATCCCCCGTCCCCCACCTCTACACCACCCCGCTACCCCCGTCCCTTCTTCCTCCGTCTCCCATGTCTCGCTCAGGACATAAAGGACGCTCCAATCACCTTTTTTCCTTTTTTTTTTTTTTTTTGATTTGAACCAATAGGTATTTTTGTTTTTATTGGATGGTTTATAAATTTGAGACATGACCTTGTGGTATCTCCACACCCTTGTCATGTCTCAACCAAGAGAACATGAGAGCCATTCTAGGTGACATTAAGACATAAATATTCTCATGTCTGCACACTCCATAGCCTTAGAATTTGGCACAGTAAAGTTGCTTTGATTTAGTGACTTGTATTCATATGATTTTTCATGATAAAAAAAATAATATAATTCAGCCCAGCTTATACTGTATCATCACAATGTGCTAAATGATATAAGGAGGAAAGGAGTATTTAAGCGCAGTTATATTAGCCCCTGACCACTCATACTACGCTACATTAAAAAGACCCCAAAATATCCTAGAACTATCAAATCATTGGTGACAATCTAAGATACTTTGCATACAACTATTTTTTTTAATAAGTAAAACAATTAAATGTAATTGAGACAATGTAGATTTCAAAAGATGTTCTTTAGCTTCCATAATCTTCTGAAATGTCACTTCCTTTATACGCTTCCATAACATGGGTGACGGTTTTCAACCAGGAGCTGCTGGACCGTCTAATATCCGGCAGTACTCTCGCCGGGTCCGGGGACGGGGCCGCCCCCGGAGACTACCATTCACCTCCTCTTCTCCTCCTACTGCTGCACAACCTCCTCTTCCTCCTCCTCCTCCTCCTCCACAACATTGGTTATATCCCCCTCCTCCTGCTGCTGCTCGCACAACCAACCTTTCCTTCTCCTGAAGCCGATGATGACTGGACGGATAAGGAAATGGTCTGGGCCATGGATTATGTCATGGCTGTTAACGAAATGGACCGACTAATGTTGTCGGCCCCCACCCCCCGGACTGCTGCTGCTATCCCCACCCCCCACCACCAGACTGCTGCTATCCCCACCGCCCACCACCAGACTGCTGCTATCCCCCACCCCCTACCACGAGACTACCCCAACTGAGGAGGACTTGGAAGCCCTCAGGGAAATTGAGGAGGAGGAACGCCTCTGGAGCCTTCCTTCCCCTCCTCGTGAATACTGTTATTTCCCCTCGGATGCGAGATCCGATGGATGGGATAGCTCACGTTCCGTGTCCCCCGAGTACTACACACTCGAGGACTAGAGGACAACTACTCTCCATAGTGGAGAAATTAGGATTAAATAAATAATTTAGGAATTATCTAGTGTTTAATAAGTAATTTAGATTTTATTTATGTTTAAATAAGTAATTTAGGAATTAGGATTATGTAGTGGTTGTTTAAGTAATTATGTAATGGTTATTTAGTAATTTAATTATGTAATGTTTTTTTATTTAATTTTTTTTAACTAACCGGGCCAAAACAAAAATAAAACTATATGATTTTTTTTATATATATTAAACCCTACCCAATCAAGAAGCGCCACGTGTCCCAAATGGTTGCCCCACGCCCGGTGAGTTCCCCCCCCCCCCCCCCCATGCCATATCGGCGGCGGTGTTCCCCCCCCCCCCCCCCTTCCCGCCCCCACTCCGGACAGACTTAATAGTAGATGCATACATAGCTAGTGTTTTACCCCCCCGCGTTGCGGGGGGCGTTAGTCGTAAACCATGTTGTGTAGTAAGCAAACAACGAACAAAACAAAAAAATTATAAAAGAACGTGAATTTATCTGTCAAGTGGCGTCAAACGTAGGGAGATAAACACGAACTTATATCACTAACTGGCGTAAAATGTAGGCAAACTTAGATTTATACCGAAAAGGCGAGAAAGCTTAATTATACACCCAAAATTGAAGAAGTAATACATCTGTAAATATGTTTGAAAGGAGGACTTAGGATGCATTTCTACTAAATAAATAAAATATTTAATATTATATTTCTTATGTTAGTTGTTTAAACTGTGGTATACAACAATTCACATACAAATTTACAAAGTGTCCCCATGTGTAACACACTGGTTCACTCATTATTAAATCAAAATGGCAATCTCGTAAATATGATCAAAATAAAGGTTTCTTTAGCTTTTCTAGCTAAGAACCTATTCAAAATGTTATTATGTGTATAATATAATGGCATAAAGCAATAGCCAAAAAATAATAAAATTAAAAATTAAAAAATCGCAGGATCCCGGGAGGCTCAACCTATTAGCTTTATTTTCGTCCACCCAACATAATTTGTCTCCATTTTAACACTAAACATTTCATGTTACAAGAGATATAGCCAATCCATAAAACTTTTCCTTAGTGATTTTATCTAAAATACAACTCATTTCATCGGTTAAATGGTTCGTCCAATCTCCAACTTTACTTCCCTAAAGAACGCGTCATTAGGTATATCCTCGCGTAAGTTCCCATGCTTATTAACCTCACTTAAATTCTCGAAACTGCAAAGTCTAATAATTCCTTGAATTGCACCTTCAACCTCTTCCTCTTCCCGTGAAGGGGTAGCCCAAGTAGCTCGCAAGCCGCTTCACATTGTTCACGGTATCTATTTTCATATCCTCGTATGTTAGGAATAAAACATTTTTTGGATATTCTAAACTTGCCTTATGGTACCCTTTCACATGGTCCCAATAAGGTCCGGTAGGCATGATGCCTTTACTAAATAAGTCAAATGTATCTTCAAATGTTAGTAGACCATGTGATTTGTCTCTCAACTTATTTGCAAAATGAAACATGGAGACCAAAACATCTTTAGGGTTTCTACATAAGTAAACTAAACGACAACCAAGATCAAGAACGGATCGAGGCAATGAAGTGTAAGGTATGTGGTGGCAAAGAGGCGTTGTGAATGTTCATCGACATAAGTAGGGCGTGTTTCTATAAACTTCGGTTTCAATGAAGGGTAAACAGTTATGGGGGCTAGTGACAAGTAGAGGGTGAGTTGAAAGACAGTTGTCTTTGTAGCGGTTTCTGTTACCAAAGCAAACACAAGTGCCTTGAGCCATGTTGTGCCAGATTTTGGCAATGTGGCCCAAGTATATATCAGTTGGATGAGCTTTGAACGTGTCTTGTAAAGCCATCACGGTTTCAACTGATATTCTACGACTCGATTGATGCCAAAAGCCTTGGTACATGTATAGGTTTTTAGTTATCCAGCCTTTCTCCTTTGGAAGCGTTGCAAGCCTATCTTTGTATCGATCGAAAATGAGGGCCATGTTTGCTATTTCTTGTTTACCCTCATTGCTACATTTAGTAGGTATAGAAGGAAGAGAGAAAGCATGAAACGCTATAGGCATTGCCATTGTAGGTTATTTGTATGGAATCAAACGACGTTATTCATATTTATACACCCAAATAATTTTATTTTACTTACTTTTCTGAATTTTAAAGTGTTCATACATGGATGACATAGACGTTTAGGGAATATTAAATCTTATAAAATCAAGCAAAATGATTATATGTGATTAAAATACATGTACCAAGAAATCTTGAATTTGATCACAAGTTTCGTTTAAGATTTGATCACAGCGTAATTTATAAAAAATTGTAATGCTACATATATAATTAACATAAATCTGTAACATATTATAACAAAAATGGATATTTCAGTTTTCTGAGTGGTAGAGGCTTTGTGTCTCTTGGGAAGAAATTAGGTGTAATTTGGTGTTAATTAGGAGTAAGGATTATGTAACATTTGCGTAGTTAAAAAAACGCGGAGTCAAATTCTTAGAAAGAATCCCAAAGAGCCATAAAATGTGGTTCTTGTTTGGTGTGTCTCCAAAATTCTTGGGATGGAAGATTTGTGATTTCCTATGATATATACATGGGTTTGTTTAAAATAAAAAGAACGAAAATTTATATAAACATGTAAAAGTAAAGTTCACTTCATTCAAAACCGAAGAAACATGTAAGTTCACTTTTGGTAGATTTTTTTTAACAGCAAACAAAAGTAGCTAGCAACAGTGTACACCACAAAGGAGACAAAAGGCCCGAACAGAATGCAACGACAAGAAACAAAACTACGAGCACAAACACCTACTCAGCTTATTCGTAATGTGTCAAACCTTCACCATGATTCCCAAGATAATTTCACAAATTTTGCTAGATTTTTAACCCATAGGTAGCTCGTTATCTTTATTTCCTCAATAGCCTTTTCAACGGAAGCTTGCTTCTAGCTAAAATTACCTCGTTCCGCATTTTCCAGATGCTCCAAAAAACCATCAGTATGATCGCATTTACTCTTATTGGTGCTCATTTGCTCATTGCCGTCGAATGAAGATACAACAAAGTCACTGATTCGGAATGCGTAAATGGCAGGAATTTTAGACCATTGTACCACAATTTCCAAATGGTTTTTGCGAATTGACACCCCATGAAGACATGTTCCGTTTCCTCCCCCCCCCCCCCCCCCCCCCCCCCCCCCCCCCCCGCGGGTTCGTGGCAAAACACACATTGGTTGCCAAGAACCCCAATATTACGCCTCTCGAGCGCAACGGTCGTGGGAAGCCGATCAAGATTGGCACGCCAAGCCACAATACACACTCTCTTTGGAACCCAACTCTTCCATAGGAAACGGACATGAGCCTTTGTACGGTTAGCTTCCCCAAGATGAAGTCGATCTTAAGACTTTTCACAGAAAACACATCCAGCCAGGGGCGGATCTAGGGTCAATCCGGTGGGTTCCCGGGAACCCACTCGGTTTGTAATTTTTAGTGTTAATGTATATAGAAAAATAAAAAGGAACCCATAAGAAAATTATCTTAGGAACCCATTACAAAAAGTTGTAGGTGCCTTAGTGGTAGAGACCAACCATTAACATACACAAGGTTCTAGGTTCAATTCCCGTTTCACACATTTAAGTTTTAGGTTTCCAACTCTTTTTTTTTTAATTCAAATTCAGGGTAAAACAAAACCTTACTGTAACCTTTTTTATGTTTTTTTTGTCAAACCTGAGCACGCAATCAAATTAATGTATTGATCCATTTTTACATCAGGCAGTATGTGAATGGTTGCCATGTTGAAGTGCTACATCAAAGTTGTACATTTAAAATAGTCAATTTCTACGGTTATCAAGAACATTTCTTTGTTATTTGTTGAGTTCTTTTATTTTTATTTTGTTTTACATTCAAAAGTATATACTCATCAGTTGAGTAAGTTAACTCCTAAATTTTATGTGTCCGCTTAGGAATGTGATTATCTTAGAGCAATAGCCAAGCCCCATCTCCATGTCTCAACCGTTATGGATGCAAAAACTTGGAAAATATGTTAAAACTATTTATAGAATGAGAATTTTTTGATTGAGTTTTTTTATAGAATAGGAATGCTTTAACATAAGCAAATTATTTTTGTTAGATATGTCAATAAGATTAAATGGTTTGATTTGACTATTTGAGTGTATCTGGGTTGTAGAATAGTTTATGGGGTTCTTAGTTTAAGTCTTGTATAATTGTATTTATTTTTAAAATTTATTTGATTACAAAAACTAGTAAGTTCATTAGGGAGTCAAATGGATATGATTTCTGCATACAATGACCCTTTTTATGTGGTGAACCTTACCCGACCCGAACCGGCAAATCGACCCGAACCCTTGAACCGACCCGAGTTTTTTTATGTTTGGTCATATGAAATTGAAACACTAAAAAAAGGAACCCAGTGAAAAAAATTCCTGGATCCGCCACTGCATCCAGCCAGTTAATGCCGATTGCCACCCGTCCGGAGTTACGGCTAAGGAAACATTACTAACCACACTTAAAGGTTATTAAACCCCATAGCCTCCACATGTGAGAAGCTTGATCTTCTCCATTCCCAGCTAAAGATAACCCCTTGCAGCCCCATGCGAACCCTGTCCGCAAACATGCAGCACCTAGACTTCTCAAGAGAAAATAGGCTCGGGAACCCTGTAGATAAAGACTCGTATCCAATCCATACATCATGCCAAAAAAGAATTGATGATCCACAGCCCAAAACACGTTTTGATAATAGAACATAAGTTCACATTTGCTCCTCCCATCGAATCGGAAATGCTACCATTTTTACCTTCTCTAAAGAACACGTTATTAGGCATATCATCACGTAAATTCCTGTGCTTGTTAACCTCACTTAGATTTTCAAAGCTACAAAAGCTAGTGTAACGATTTCTTGGACCACACCTTCCGCCTCTTCCTCCTCATTTAAGGGGTAACCGAAGAACTTTGCAAGTCGCTTCACATTGTTTGCTGTATCTACTGTCATCTCTTCGTATGTTAATAATAAAATTTTCTTAGGGTGTTATAAACTGAAATTATGATACCCTTTCACTTGGTCCCAATAAGACCCATTTTGCATGATACCTTTACTGAACATCTTAAACGCCTCTTCCATCGTCATTTGACCACGCGATTTGTCTCTCAGTTTATTTGCATAGTGGAATAGAGACACTAAAACATCTTTGGGGTTTCTATATATATAAACAAAACGACAGTCGCAATTAAGAATGGATTGAGGCAATGAAATGTATGGAATTTGGGTAGCAAAGAGGCATTGCGAATGTGAATCTACATAACTAGGTGTTTTTCTAAAGATTTCAACTTCAATAAAAGGTAAACATTCATGGGGGTTAGAGACAAGAATGTTAGACATATATAATTCTTGTTTCCCACATATATTATATCAAGTATATCCTAAGTATATATATTATCCTAAGTTAGTGAATAGGTATGTTAGTTAATAATCCAACCGACACGTCGGTTAGTATCAAGGGGACACACCCCTTCACATGTATAGATACCCCTAAACATTGTATCATTTAGTGTATGTATTGAATCTTTAAGTTTCACATATTCTCTCTCAAATATTTCCCTCAATCGATCCTGTGGTCCTTCATTTGGCATCAGAGCGCAAGTTTATCAATCATTCCATCGTTTACAGAAGAACACGAAGAAGATCATCAAAAGTTCGATCCCTCTGTTTTTCTCCGATTAACAGAGATTGACGCAGAAGTGTTTTATACGTTGGAACAATTATCAAAGCCAATTCAGGATCAAGAGAAGATCAATACACAAGGAATTATAACCGTTCAGAAGAAGGCAATCAGAACCGGATAAAATTTCCGGCCAACTTCATCTTCTCCGGCTATCACCGGAACCGACGAACAGAAAGTTTTATCACGTTAAAGACGGTTATATCTATCCCTGCCCTATTAGTTTATCATAATCGAATATTTAAAATCTTAATCCAAATCAGAATTCGAAAAAAATTTCATACTCTGTTTTTTTCGTTTTTTTTCTCGTTCGAAGTTTTTTCCCGCCAAGTTTTTTTATAACCAAAAACCAAAGTTTTAAATCTTAAAACTTATCTTCGAACGTTACTGGTATATAAACAGAATCAGTTTTATAAAACTTTCATCAAAACATTAAAACTTATTAAGGATTAAGAAAAAAAATTTCCCGGGTTCGAATAAGGAAGAACCGCGTTTTTTTTTTCCCTTTGAAACTTTCCGTATTCGATTGTCAGAACAAGTTAGATACTTGTTAAAGGATCCGAAATATTGTGGAACATATTGTTGTTTCAATCGGATTATACAGACACAAGAAAAAAGGGTGTTTGTATTTTGGGCAGTAGAATTTATAAAGGAGAAGTTGACTTTGAAGAAGTCAACATAAGAAACACTACTAGAAAACTGAGCAATTGCGACTGCATTTCCGGTCGCAAAACGGTTGCAATTGCCCTTTTGCAACCGTTTTACGACTGGAAATGTAGTCGGAAAAACACTCGACGCAAATGTCCTATTGCGACTATGTTGCGACCGCTTCTACTTTTTGCGACTCAGATTTCGCGACTGTTAGAATGATCGCAAATATTGCGACCGCTCCACTTTGTTTTGAGACAATCGGGTTGCGACGTCTTTGCAACCGCTTAATTGCGACTGTTTTGTGACTGCTTGCATTTTACAAAATTGCGACCGTCTTTGCGGTCGCAAAATGTATTTTGTATTATTTTCTTATTATTTTTTAGCCATATGCTATTTTGACCTGCTTATAATGTCATATTTTTTAAATTTAAGCATTTATCAAATTTTCACAATTATCTAAAACATTCAACTTAGAATATCCAATACCCGAGTTATCATAACAAGATACATATTCAAAATAAAGTATTTATATCCTAAGTCTATGATTAGATTCCTTGAAACCTAACTTTTAAAATTTCTTCAACGTTTGCCATTCTTTCGTTCATAGCTTCTTTCTCCGCCTTATCTTTCTCTTTTTCCATTACCAACCCCGCAATAATTTCGTTGAGCCTTTCTTTCTCTTCTTTTTCTTTCACTATATCTTGGATGATCGCGTTCAACTTTTCAATCTAATAAACCAATGCAAAGTGTTAAGATCAAATTTATTAAATTCAAATTGAAACACATCCAGTATTAAGTGGGATTCCTCATATTACAAGCATAACAATGGGATTGAAGGCCTTTTGCCATTTACAATGACATGAAATTACAAGCATATGTTATTGTACATGAATTTAACAATAAACCTATTCCATCTAGTATCTTTCAATAAACCTACATAATAGTCAAAATGCAGTATACCTGGCTGTAATTTATGTCTAATGTTACTGATTTTACATTAAAATGCAGGCCACTTTGAAGCCTATAACATGAGACTACAAATGACTTAAAATCCATTAAATTCTTTATTGTTGGGACTCACCATGATTTCCTACACATTTTGTCTTTGATTTAAAACCTCATATCAAAACTTACTTTTAATAGTATTCAGACAACTAATCTCAGAATATAAAATTTAATGGATTTTACATTTCAATATTTGGTCAGCATAAGGCCAACATAAGGCCTAAACTCATACATGTAAACAGAAAAAAAAAAAAAAAAAAAAAAAAAAAAAAAAAAAGGCCAAAAGTATAAGAAAATAAAGAGAACAATTCTTCATCCAAAAGATTGCATACGACTACAGGTAGTGAAATGGGTTGTCAGTCTGGTTGGATAGGTATGCAAAACGGATAACTTTTTAGTAGATGCTAAAACACTTTTTATCCAAAAAAAAATTAATAACTAACTAGTGTGTCAATTGTGATTACAAAATGTGATATAATCTTCACTTTTTC